>CM035799.1:36835613-36895613 GCA_020466265.1 Siphamia tubifer | reverse complement strand
TCAACCAAAATGTGGAAAAATAACATTATAATTTTTTTTAACAAAAGGAGCAAAGCTTGTTGAAAAGCAGCAAAGTGAATCAAATTTGAATAATATCGACAAGAAAATATTAACAGACAGACTTTATTGTCATTTCACACAAAACATCCTAGATTCACTGTAGAAATTAAATATGGATGCACAGTCACCATGGTTACAAACATGATTAAAAATATATATATATTAAAATACTGATTTAAAAGTGCATCAACTATCCTCACTTCTCCTCTGCAGCCTTTACCACCCTCCTCAGCGCCTTCCAGTCTATGCTGCTGCTGCTGCTGCTGAGCCTGCTCTCTACGACTCCTCTGTAGAAGGTGGTGACGACCCTTTTCATCCTCTAAAGGAAGACCAGGCGCTGCTGAGCCTGCCTGGTGATAGATGTTATGTGCAGAGACTAAGTAAGAAATTTGAAGAAATGAGGTGACTGGAGGCACAGACTGTGTGAGCTCAGTTAAAAGCCTTTTATATTTCATACATACACTCAGACACTCACCTCCTCTTTAATGCTCCCAGGAGACCAGACCAGAATGTTCGTCCCACCAAAACGGTTAAAGGTTCCCGTGGTTTATTCCACTCTTCTGAACCTTCATCCCTCAGACTGAACACATGACGCCTTCCTCAGATGAGTCATGACTCATCTAATGGATACTTGATAGATGTGGGAAATGTGCCAAAATTGACCTTTAGTGGAAATATAAACAATTACTAAAGAATTCCTCCAGGATCTTGTTTCCCTGTATGGACTGGGATGGTGTGTTAGTGTGGATGATTCAGTCAATCACAATTTTCATGATAAAATGTTTCAGAGTGCACTTTGTCTGTGTTGTAATGCACTGAACAGACTGCAATACCTACAAGAAGTGGAAACAAGATGATATATACTGTATTTATGAAAATCTACTTTCTTTTTTCCAGTGTCACTTCATGATAAAGACCTTTTTTTTTTTTTTACACATGTATTATACAATCTGTAAATCTTACAATTATCTGGACCAAAAATGTCATAAATATTATACATGTCTGAACATTTATTAGAATTATTTATGTAGGTTTCTGATTTAAAGAAAAATAATGCTATGGTTTACAGCTAATAAAAATAGAAGTTTGTCATATTGACTGAAAGGGAAATTATTTTAAATTCTTTGCAAAAAAAAAAAAAAGGGTTAAAATTCTTGTTTTAGGCCAATGTTACAACCACTTTTAGCTGGGGTTAAATGATCCACTTAACTCCAGCTATGTCTTTTTCTTTTCACCAGTGATGCAAAAAAAAGCAGATTATGTGTATGTGTGTGTGTGTGTGTGTGTGTGTGTCTTTGTGTCTATGTTTGTGTGTATGTGTGTCTGTGTGTGTGTGTGTCTTTGTGTGTATGTTTGTGTGTATGTGTGTGTGTGTGTGTGTGTGTGTGTGTGTGTGTGTGTGTGTCTTTGTGTGTATGTTTGTGTGTATGTGTGTGTGTGTGTGTGTGTGTGTGTGTGTGTGTCTTTGTGTGTATGTTTGTGTGTATGTGTGTATGTGTATGTGTATGTGTATGACTCCTTAATGCCCACTGTTGAGAATATGCAACATACAAAAAAACATACAAAATGATGAGATTTAGTTGATGCTTCGAAACAGATCCTGGATTCTGGATCACTTTGAAAAGTATTCTCAATTTACTGCAATGTAAAATTTCAAAATTATCCAGAATCCATTATCTTTTTGATTATCACTAAAACCTAATCATTTGTTCCTTGTGACCCCCCCCAACACATCCTGAAATGTTCATCAAAATCCATCCATAACTTTTGGCGTTATCTTGCTAACTAACACACAGACAAACAAACTCCAGCAAAAACATCACCTCTTTGGTGAAGTTTAATCTAATAAAAATCTTGTTTTGCCACATTATTCTGCTTTAATGCTTTAAGATGAGCTGTTTCAATATAAGGACATGTGTCAGATGAGGATGTAAAGCAGAAACATTCTACTTTCTAAACACTGGAACTATTTAACAGAATCCATTCCTTTTAATGACTGTGGTCTTATGATAGTGATTCATCTGCAGAGCATGGAGCCCAGGATCACTGAGACATGTGATGTAATGAATTGCATTAACTGTGCATGTTTGGCTCCAGAGTCATTCCTTAGACTACTGCTCAGTGTGTGCGTTCTACACTTTTACATAATGTACTTTTCTTCACAGCAAATATTTCTGTGTTGTAATTAGATTCAAGTGACAGGAATTTCAGAATGCTACATGCTAAATATGTTCACAAAATCAACTCTTTCATGTATCCACCAAAAAAAGGCTTGTATTTACCACACAATCAGTCAACAACATGACAAAATACACGTATTCTCACTTAATATTTGTTATTATCTGTGCAAAATAGAAGCTACTAAACTTTCTTAGACAAATTGCAATTGTGGATTTCTAATCAGGCTCCACACACTGTTTGCAAATTGAGAATTGGCCATTATCTGCTGTGCATGGAATTTTAAGACAGCTAATTAAAAGTGAGTGACCAGTTTTTGGCATCTCTTCCAAAAGCAGGATTTTAAATAGGGTGTGTTGGATGAGAAACAGCAATGATTTGTTTTTGTCTGCTTGATCCCTGACATTTTCTGTGGCTACACTTGTGCAAAACAATTACTTCAGTTGCTAATGTATGTCCTGTGTTGACTGACTGTGTACATAAGGACATGTGGCTCATGTACCAAATGGCTGCTATATGGATATGATATTGCAATATGTATTGATAACACTTCATAACACTTGATTTGATTGATTTGATTTGAATGCTTTATTTCGAACATCTGCAGAATGCAACAATAATCAATACAACAACAACAACAACAACAACAACAATAATAATAATAATAATAATAATAATAATACATAATTGAAGTACTAAACATATACATATATACAAAAAAAAAAACAGAACAAAAAAATACAACAACAAATGAGCAGATAGGAAAGTAGGTAACAAATAGATTTTTTTTATTTTTTACAAACAATTGACTATGTATTAACCATTTATTACCCATTTATAAATGGGTTGTTCGTTATGTATTAACCATTTGTTACCTATTTCTTAATGTCTTGTAAAGGTTCATACTAGTGTCCTCCAAAGATAAATGTAAAATTGGATTATTTTAACCAACAGGTGCAGTGTTTGTATATCTGCTTTACAGGTAAACAAAGAAACAGTTGTAAACACTGCACCTGTTGGTAAAAAAACATATAATTTTACATTTACACTAGTATCAACCTTTACAAGACATAGGTCTTATTAGTTATGTTATGTGGGTATAGGTCCATTTATTACAATAGGTAATAAATGGTTAATACATAGTCAATTTTGTGTAGTTATTCTAAAGTGTTACCATTATTTGTTCTTGGTGTATTGGTGATAGAGCTGCACAATATATTGTTTGAGCATCGACATTGCAATGTATTTGTGCACAATAGATCAATCAATCACAAATCATTCAATGCAAGAGACAACATTTTATCATTTAATTTCAATAGAACCTGACACGCACTGAACACATCATAATTATTCTGAACCAGTTTGGACTGAGTCACTGGTAACAAGACTGAAAAATGAGCGACCAACAAAATAAAATCACCCAAAACCAACAAGAGAAAATCAGTGCACACACACACACACACACACTTTACACACAGCATATAGGGCACCAAAAATCAGGCTCATGAATAAATAGTTTAGGTTTTACACAGTAAAACATATGGGGTGTTAATTCACTGACTGCAAAGGACGTCTTTGAATATTCATATTCTGATGTCACATATATTTTCATTATTTATGCAAATGTCTCGTCTTGTCATCTGAACCAACTTTATCCTCACTAAGGTCGCGGGGGGTGTAATCCAGCTACAATGGGTGAAGGTGTATGAGTCTCCAGTTCATTTCAGGGCTGAACATATATAGACAAACAATCACTCTCACATTCACACCTATGGACAATTTAGATTAACCAATTAACCTTCTATTCTATTCTATTCTATTCTATTCTATTCTATTCTATTCTATTCTATTCTATTCTATTCTATTCAAACGTGTATTACTTAGTAAAACTGGGTGAAACCCCATGTGTGGTAAAAACTTTTCCTGATCCATTTGCACAATTTTCAAGTAGGTTTATTTCACCCAGAATGCATTTCATAAGGGACAGGAATAATGATAACATATTTTTTTTAGGTGAACATATTGGAATCAATAGTAAATAGTTAATAACTCTCATGTTTTCACCTCATAGTGCCCCAACATGTTGTACAAGGCATATTCAAGAGAAATAATTCTGACTCACTGCTGTTAATCAAATGAGTGCGTTCTGGATCTGAAAGACTTCTCATGTACAGAGTATGTACACACTCATACATAAGGACAGGCCAGTGACGTGCAGTGAGGTCTGTGGCAAGTGAGGCACTGACTTTTTCTAAATCAGATTTTCAAATACACCAAATATTTGCCAAATACCTATTAGTTTCATATCTCATTGCAGCATTAATTATATAAGGTACATATTTTAATATGCATATTTGGCCAAGGAAGAATGAACATTGAATGGGGGCAACTTCTACAAAACACCACGGTGGACACCACGGGGGGGGGGGGGGGGGGGGGGGTACCATACACAAAACTAAACACACGGCAGATGCTCTGCCATTGGTCGTCCATTCTTTATCAAGTCCCCGTTTTCCTTGAAAGTCCAACTTTAAAAATCCTTTCAGTTTAGCTATAACATCCTGATCCTCCATGGTTTTCGATGACGTCAACAATAACACGACAACAACGATTGGTAACCTAGTAACCAGATAAAACTGAGTTCACGTAGACCACACCCTCTACTGAGGCAGAATTACTGCCTCACCTCATGTCTTTTCAGTTTTGTTTTATGTCAAATTGTTAACACTGTATAAGTGGAAAACATACTTAAAAAAACACAACACATTATAAGGAAAGTGAGGCCATATAACAGACATATCTAAAGTGTATAAAAACGTCTTTATACAGCTTTACGTTGTTGACATGCACAGAGTAAGCGCAAAGGGCACGCGCTCAAACAGTTAACAAGGGATTGCGCAATCTGTGGTGAGGCATGTTTTGGAGCTGCCTCACTTCACTGCATATTCGCTGCAGTTGAATAGGAAACAAACAAATATGGCGATTTTGGTCACGAAAATGATTGAAAGCATTTGAATCATACAGACATGTGATTTATAGCAGAGACACTTGGACAAATCTTTATTAGTATTATTTACATGGATCATAACTTATGCTGGATTATGTCTGGTGAGACCCTGCCTCACCTGCCCCCCTTAACTGCATGTCTGTGGGACAGGTCTACAGGGCTTATATTCATTATATTGTTGTTATGGATTCATTCTGTCACAGGCCACAGTCCTGCATGCATTACTGCCAACATGGTCACAGCTTTATAGTGTAGTATCTTTATTCTATACAGTCCAACAGTTCAATGCTTTCTAGGTCTTGCATCACACACTTAAAGCCACTTTCATCAATAAAACTGACAGAAGTTACACTTTTTTATTTATTTCACAGCACTGAGAGTAAGGGTTCTTTTAACTGACACCATCAGTGCACTGTAAACCCGTATAAATTAGCACAACGCAATTATTTTAAGTTGATGAAACTTAAGTTTATTGTACTTAAAATAACAATTCCAGAATTTCAGAAATTTTAAGTTTAATTCACATAATTTTTTATTGTATATTACTTAACTCTTTTAAGCCAATCACTTCCCTCTAATTTCTTTTAAGTCACTTCAACTTGTTTGGGCTTACAGTCTATACAAATTGATGTATATTTAACGTGAGTCTTATGAATCTGGACTTTTTCATCTTGTTATGTGAGTTTTTGTCCGTCTCTTGTGTGTTTTTGTTTTATTTCTGTCGTTAATGGTGTCTGGGGCTTTTATTTTGTTATGTGGGTATATGTGCACTAGTTTTGCTTCCTTTTTCTGGTGTAATCAGTGTGATTGAGTCCACCTGTCCCCTTCCCTTTATAAGTGTCATGTGTCTGATTGTTCAGTGCTAGTTTGTCTGCCTTGTTTTGCACCCAAATAAGCGCTAATCTCCCATGTCTAGAATATCCTGTGTATGACTGTATTTGGCTTGTGGTTTCTGTCTGTTGTCTGTTTCCTCTTGGCTTCGGTTTTTGACTCTGCTTGTGTTACCGGACCCTGGAATCGTTTTTTGACCCTGAATCTGCCTCTCCTTTGCCGGACCCCGTTGTTTGGATAGATCACCTGGTTCGACATTTGCATGCCCGCTGGTAACGTCTCTCAGATTGTGTTTGTATTACTAAATTCTTTGGTACTGAAGTGACCTGTTTTTGCCTTGCTCCCAGTTACCGTTTCGATCCACCACCACATACGAATTAGCGAAACGGCCACAGATCAACCATCATTTTTTACCCTGTGTTTCAATAAACGCATTTAATTGAAACTTGGGTCCATCTGTACTGGGTTTTTGTCACAGTGAAGGTTCTTGGTTCTTTATAAAACGTGACTGCAGGTTGGTTCTTTACGTTACACAATCACATGAGTCAATCAGCCAATCAGGAGCCAGCAGCACCTCGACCAGAAAATGAGACAAGGCAAATTTATTTGTATGTCACATTTCATGTACAGGATAATTCAAGGTGCTTTACATAAAACATATAAGAAAATTAAAATGATTAAGATGCATTAAAAGACAATTAAAATAGAGACATATAAATATTTAAAAGCAAATGAGAATCTAAGTAAAAGCTCCAGTGAACAACAATGTTTTTAGGTCTGATTTAAATGAACTGACAGTTTTTCTCAGACCTCAGGTATTCAGGTAGTTTGTTCCACAGGTGAGGAGCAGAACAACTGAATGATGCTTCACTTTGTTTGGTTCTGATTTTTGGAACATACAGTAAACCTGTTCCTGATGACCTATGACCTCAGGGCTCTGGATGCTTCATATGAAACCAGTAGGTGTAAGATGTATTTGGGTCCAAGGTCATTTAGTTCTTTATAGACCAGGAGTAAGAATTTTAATACTATCCTTTGACCCACAGGAAGACAATGGAAGGATTTGAGGACCGGTGTGATGTGGTCCAGTTTCGTGGTACTGGTCAGGACTCTGGCAGCAGTATTTTGGATCAGCTGTAGCTGCCTGATTGACTTTTTTTGTTTAGACCAGTGAAGACACCATTACAATAATCTAATTTACTGAAAATGAATGCATGAATGAATGAGTTTCTTTTTTATGTCTGATTTGAACAGAAAACCCTTGATTCTAGTGATGTTCTTCAGGTGGTAATAGACAGAGTTGATAATAGATTTTAAATGGTTGTTAAATTTCAGTTTTGAGTCAATAATTACACCCAGATTTCTGATTTTGTTTATAGGGTTTAGTGACATGGACTCAAGGTGAGCAGAAAGGTATGTGAATATCTACTGTACTGATGCCTGTACTGGCCCAGACCCAGGATAGACTCTAGGCATGCTGCATGGTGTGTGTCTCTGTCTCTGTTTTGTCTACTATCAAAGTATTCAGGGGGGGGGGGGGGTCTTACTAACACCAGAGAGCATTTGCACCTATTGTTCTGTATATTTCCTGTCTACCTTGTACCTGCTACTGCTACAGGTTATACTGTCCTCTATTGTGAGTTGCTTTGAATGAAAACATCTGCCAAATACAATGTAATGTAATGTAATGTAATGTAATGTAATGTAAAAAGCAGAGGTGTAAAGTAACTCAGTAAAAGTACTTTGTTATTGTACTTAAGTAGAATTTTTAGGTATCTGTACTTTACTTGAGTATTTATTTTTCTGGCAACTTTATACTTTTACATTTTTACATAAATATCTGTACTTTATACTCTTTACATTCTAAGAATATTCTCGTTACTTTTTCAAACTAAAAACACGTGTCAGCACAAAAAATAGGATTATATATTATAGTTATATGATTATTATCTCACAATTTTAGCCTTTTATATCACAACATTTTCTCTTAAAGTTATGCATTTGTATCTCATATTTAGAACTTTTTTTTTTTAAATCTCATGATTATTTATCTCAATTTGACTTTTCTGCCGCCCTTTTTCCTAAATTTCTTGCCCATATCCACAAAACTGAGTAACTGTGACTTGATCAAACATATTATCTATACAGTAACTCACTTTTAAAGGCTTTATTTTAGATACTTTTGAATCATTACTGATTTTTCCTGGTTAAATTATTGTATTTATGACCCAAAAAAGCAGTTTTACTTTTTACTTTTGTACTTTATTATACCGTAATTTCCGGACTATAGAGCGCACCTGATTATTAGCCGCACCCACCTCATTCTAAGAGGAAAACCGATTTTGTACATACACAAGCCGCACATGTATATAAGCCGCATGTGCCCACATTAAAACATGTAACACAAACACAAAATTAACCCAAACCCGACTTCAAGTCCCGCGAATGAAACTAAATGTCCTTCATTAACCCTTGTGCGGTCCTTCGTAAAAGGCACACTGGCTGTGTCCTACAATCGGGTCTTAAAAACCCAGATTCCAAAGTTCAGTTCCATAGACTCATCACCCCACCCCCCAAGGATATATTACTGTTTTCAGTAGTAAGCAATGGCATCCTACAGTACGTATAAAAAGGTACATTTGTGAACCACCGGCTCTCTTTGACCCGAAGGACCGCACAAGGGTTAAAGTCCACAGTCCAAAAATCACAGCCGGCAAAATGAACGGAAAATGATACTTAAGGTTTGATGCAGACCTGCAGAGTCCAGGTCCCGTTGAAAGTAATCCAAGGAAAAAAAAGTGTATATTTCCAAAGGTAAGGGAGGGAAAAATGTCCGCCGCATCCACAAACAGGTGGCTGGTCGCCGCCTCGTCTCATCTATCGCAGAGTCAGCGATAACTTTCTCTTTCGCAGAGAGTTCAGGTCAAACTCCTCCGTGCCAATGTGCAACAATAATCCACAGGGTCTGGTCAAGCCTCTGTCTTCTCTCACACACCGCCGCAGGTTTTTCTTTAAGCAACTTTTTACCCCTTGTACACCTGTCCGTCAACTTTACCGTTCCCCACTTAAACCCGTCACCCCGCGTTTGTTCCGCCCCTCCTTTTTCATTCAGTCTTCCTCGACGCATATATTCCACCGGTCTAAATCTTACCTTTTCTACTCGAGCGCCTCTGGCGGCCGTTAGGAAAATCATAAATTGGCCTCATCACTGAAAAAGCCGCAAGGTTGAAAGTTTGGGAAAAAAGTAGCGGCTTATAATCCGGAATTTACGGTAATTGAGAAATAGTACTTTTTTACTTTTACTTAAGTAGATGAGTTGAATCAATACTTTTACTTTTACCAAAGTATTTTTTCACACAATTAGCTGTACTTCTACTTAAGTACAGAATGTGAGTAATTTGAACACCTCTAGTAAAATGGCAGATTCAACACCTATAACAAATGAGAATAATTAAATGTATAAATCATAATTCGGTAAAACAGTCCATTTGGTGAACACTGTTAATATATTTTTAACAAATCCATGAACCCTCTTAACTCCGGAGTCTTACATATACATATATACTATGTACTGTGTTTCGACGTGGACCATGATTCATTGCAGCTTTGGGGAAGTGTGAGTCTTCCGTTCATACGCATCATGACAAAGACCGATGCATGTGCTGTTTGTGCCTGAACCCTATAGACTCATGACAGAATGTGATGCTCCTCAGTGCTGCAAATGTGCCACAGCTGAGATCTGAACAAAAGAGCATTGGTTATGGATTGGCTGGACGGGGCTCACGGGTTGGTTTGTGGAGGCGCTAGAGGTCGGACAATGGCGCTCTGTTCCAAATATGTTGTTTGTCACATCACTCGCCTTTAACTTGTCAATGCAGCTTTTGTTTCTCTTGACTTCAACTTTATCCCACATCTTATGCAACTGGATGTGTAGCTTTAAGTCATGCTAAATATGTTCAGCATAAAAAATAAAATCATGCAGCATATATTTTTTTTGGAGTATTTCAGTTGACAATAACATCAAATATTAGATTAGATTAGAATATAATAGATATTTGCAGTTGAATGGTTTCCACTTATCCTCCACTTGTAGTTTTTATTAGTCAGGAATAAAACTTGATAATTTCTCCAAATGGAATAAATATCAGATCCAATATGGAAGAATTAAATGCATGATGAAGCCTTCCATTTTAATTACCTACGTCGATGATAACATCTTTTGCACTGATTTCGCTGTAGTCATGGTTGTAGAGGTGTGTTTATACAAACCAATATCTAGTAGGGATTAAAAGTAGTAAAAAAAAAAAATTCACTCATACTGACACCGATATTTTCTGCGATTACACCTAATATGTCGTTTAACTCTTTGATGCATATACTGGTCACTCCAGTGGACAGTTGTTCTCTTGTATATCCATAGGTTTTATTGTTTTAGTTCCATATCAGTCAGTTCATATCATTACTGTAACTGGTTTGTTCTTAATACCTGATCTACACTCACATGTTTACCTGTAAATCAATTGTTTGTTGTTATTAGACTGTAATTAACAGTATTTTCTTGAATAAAAACTGTATTAAAATGGTTTAATTTTATATTGTTCTCATATTGTTTCTTTGCTTCATAGCTTAAACGCATATTGTCCAATTGAGTGGACATTTTTGTAACTCCATAATAAATAAGTTCATTAAAAAGATGTCAATGACATTGCTTTTTTCAGGCTTAAAAAAGAATAAAAACACTTGGGAAAAAAAAAAGTTAACTAACATGCTCATAATTCATGCTTCAAAGGGTTAAATCTAAAAAAGAAAGAAAGAAAGAAAAACTAAAGTATTTCAAATCCTTAAGAATTCAAGGCAGAGTAATTTATTTATTTATTTTAAACTGAAGTATAATATATGTGAAAATAACTACAATTGTAAAAAAAAAATATTAAAATGTATTCTTGCTTAATTATTTGCAACTAGGAAGGAGTTGTTTTTAAGATGAAAACTTGCATCTTAACTTGAAAATACTGAATATTTACAGTAAATAAAACATCATCCAACATTGACACTGTTGTTCCTCATTCACAGGTTTTTGTTCAGGAAACACATCATATTTTCTATCTTCTCATTTAGTCTGTTTGGTTTTTTACTCAGAACTTCCTGCCTTTGAAAACACTCTTGACACACTTACCCAGGCGGAAGAAAAAGTAGTCCCACCAAGTGCCTGTTATTTAGACAACATCTCAATAGTTTAGTTACTTTTCACCGTGTTCCTATTAAGTATAGACCTTACCTCAAATGACATAAGGATCAAAAGTATCTATATTATGAATTGATAATCAATTTTAAAGCAGAAAGATCCAGTATCAGAGCTATCGATATGTTAAGATCCATCCGCACATCACTACTATATAGCATGATAGCATTAGACTTTCTGTAATAGCACAAAACAGATTTTAATACAAGCTTCCCATAAGCACATGATCATGTTCAAATCTTCTTCATTTAACTATTTATTGGTTAAATGTTGAGCCCACTAGAGGAGAATTTAACCCTTTTAACACTTTGATGCATGAATTATAACAACCTTAGTCAAAAAATGTTCCCAAGTGTTTTTATTCCTCTTTAATCATGAAAAAAAGTAATGGGATTAAAATCTTTTTAATGAACGTATTTTTTTTATGGAGTTACAAAAATGTCCACTCAGCTGGACAACATGTACATGTATTTAAAACACAATATTAAAACACTGTGAAATAAAATATTGTAATCCAGTTTTGTTTAAGAAGAGACTGTTAATTACAGTTTAATAACAACAAGCAATTAATTTACAGTTAAACATGTTCGTGCAAATCAGGTATTAAGAACAGACTAGTTACAATAATGATATGAACTGACTGATATGGACAAAACTTATGAATATATAAGAGAACAACTGTAGAAAAACTGTCCGCTGGAGTGACCAGTATGTGTTAAAGGGTTAAATATATTTTGTAATATTGTGGTGACCAGGCTTATTACACTCACTACATTTTAAAACCAACAATAGATTGTAAAGAGTTGACTCTGGGGAACAGAAGAGACACAAAAAAACAAACAAATAAGGACTTATCTGCATAGAAATCAGTCTTGTCTTAGCATCATTACCTTCCCAACATCAAACAGACAAGCTTCAATCTATTTCCTTACTGACTGACAATATAATGTAACATCCATTACAAGAGAAAATAATATCAAACACATCAATATTTAGGCTTTGATCCAAATTGAAATGAATGTAGCTTTTTGTCTGATGTGCATTGTTGAAAGCACAAAATTGGTTTGGTTGAGATTATGAAAATATTGTCATTTTCAATGATATTGATATTTATTAAGCCTTTTATGAAACCTCGACATTATAGTTATAGTTAATGAAATGACTTTGGCTAGATATAGGAAATAGACAACTAAATATATTTGTAAATACATTGTCCATTTATTTTTGACATCTTTTCTTCTTTACCACTGACACATATTGACATTTACATACAGTATGAGACATTATGGACATAATTTCCTATAGCAACATATGAGACAATGTGTTAAAATCTAATATTTGGAACAAAAACCAAAATTTTGCCTTTACCGTTGACTTCTGAAATATTCAACATCTTCTTCATCCATCATTCTTTCAAACAGTTTGAGCTTTTCAGTTTAATGCGGACAAGACAGAAGTGATTGTTTTCAGCCCCAAAAAAGAAAGGTCAAAGGTCAGTGCTGTGTCCCAATATTCGTACTTACTGCCCTTTCCGCACTGTCTTCGGGTACGGAGGGCGTCCTATTTCTAATTGTGGCGAAGTTAAGTGTACTGCAAGTACCCGGATGATGCCATTTTTTAAGTGTGGAGTGACTGTACACTTTTCATATTCAACAGCTGCCATATTGTCT
This sequence comes from Siphamia tubifer, assembly GCA_020466265.1. Taxonomy (NCBI): domain Eukaryota; kingdom Metazoa; phylum Chordata; class Actinopteri; order Kurtiformes; family Apogonidae; genus Siphamia; species Siphamia tubifer. Next base: position 36,882,625 of record CM035799.1, on the reverse strand, counting down.
ACATATTACCTATGTTGTGGAAGTGACGTGAGAAACTGCCCGAGAACTGCATGTATTAAAAACATAATGGACCGATTCATCACAGAGTACTGACTTATGTTATAAGAAATTGTCATATTGTTGTGTAACTGATGACTTTGTACTCAGTAATGCATTAAAGTTTTTTGAGTAGTTTGTGCAACACTGCTGGTTCGTCAGTTGTTAATGTAGAAGGCAAACTTTACAGACAAACATCCGGCTACTTTGCAATAACGTGACACATAAATGGTTATACACATCAGTGTATTTTCAACCAAAAGAAGGACATGCTAATGGCGTCGGCAAAAACACATTCTCCAGAGGAACTGGAGATTCATATTCATAAAGTACACCATGTTATGAATGCGGTACTGTGTGTCCTGTAAGTGTTTTATTTTGAGTCTTATGTGGCTTCTGTCGTTGTTAGTGTCTGGGCTTTTATTTTGTTATGTGACTTTGTTTCCTGTCACTGGTGTCCTGCTCCTTGTTAATTTTCTCTTCTGTGGAACACCTGTCTGCTCAGTATATATTCCCTCATGTGTCTTCACTCAGTGCGAGTATATAAAGGTAAAGGTAAAGTACTTTATTTGTCATTATACATTGTACAATGAAATTTGTCCTCTGTATTTAACTCATCCTTCATGCCATTGGGGCACCTGTAAGGAGCAGTGGGCAGCCATGTGCGGTGCCTGGGGACCCATCTCCAGCTGTCGAGCCAGGCTCATGGTCAGAATCACCTGGCTTTTTGGGTGATGGGGGAAACTGGAGCACCCGGAGGAAACCCATCCAGACATGGGGAGAGAAACATGCAAACCCCACACAGAAAAACCCACACAGTCTGGGAATCAAACCCGGGCCTTCTTGCTGTGAGGCAAGAGTGCTAACCGCTCAGCCACCAAGTGGTTAGCATGTTTCCCATTCAACCTATGAGCATTTATTTCTCTTTGGTCTTTTGGTCTCAACTGTGGTTTTGTGGTTTCTGGCATTTGCGTGTCCCCTGTCTGGCTGTGTTGTGGAAAATATCTGTGTATGACCCTTGCCCTGGATTTCGGTTTTGCCCCCATGGATACGACACCCTCCTTGCTTCTTGGATTGACCCGTTTCTGGGTTATGGTACTGTGCATTTGGATTTTGATTCTGATCTATCCGTTTACCCAGTTATCAAACTCTTCCTGTCTGACCCTGCTTCTCTTCTTCGTGGCTGTTTCATCCACTGCCATTAACCCCTTGGAGAGAGAGGCAAAACACTGCCGCCAAAGTCCTGACCAGTACCAGGAAACTGGACCACATCACACCGGTCCTCAAATCTTTACATTGTCTTCCTGTGGGTCAAAGGATAGAATTATAAATCTTACTCCTGGTCTATAAAGAACTAAACGACCTTGGACCCAAATACATCCTAGACCTGCTGGTTCCATATGAAGCATCCAGAGCCCTGAAGTCATAGGTCATTAGGAACAGGTTTACTGTGTGTTCCCAAAATCAGAACCAAACAAAGTGAAGCATCATTCAGTTGTTCTGCTCCTCACCTGTGGAACAAACTACCTGAATACCTGAGGTCTGAGAAAAACTCAGTTCATTTAAATTAGGCCTGAAAACATTGTCTTTGACATGTTTTATGTCCATTATTTTAATTCTCTTTTAATGCATTTTAATGTTTTTCATTTTAACGTTATATGTGTAACTTCACATATAGTACTAGAAGTACTATATGCGTACTTCAGAGGATCTTTAATATGAGCCTCAGACTAAAGAGAGTTCCCGCACTGTGGAAAACCTCGTGCATCGTGCCACTCCCCAAGTGTCAGAGACCCAGTACGACTAAAGACTACAGGCCGGTCGCGCTAACCTCCCACATCATGAAGACCATGGAGAGGTTAGTCCTGGAACAACTCCGTCCAACGGTGAAGCCACACCTGGACCCACTCCAGTTTGCCTATCAGCCACGACTGGGGGTGGAGGACGCGGTCATCTACCTGCTAAACCGAGCAATCACTCACCTGGATAAGCCGGCGAGAAATGTGAGGGTCATGTTCTTTGACTTCTCCAGTGCTTTCGACACCATCCAGCCAGGGCTGCTGGGTGAAAAGTTGGCGGTGATGCAGGTGGAGGCCCCCCTGGTGTCCTGGATCGTTGATTACCTGACTGGCAGACCACAGTTTGTGCGTTTGAAAGGCTGTGTGTCAGAAAGGTTAACCAGCAACACTGGGGCTCCGCAGGGGACCGTCCTATCCCCCTTCCTCTTCACCATCTACACCAATGACTTCCAGTATCGGTCAGAGTCCTGCCACCTTCAGAAGTTTTCTGATGACTCTGCGATTGTGGGATGTATCAAGGATGGAGACGAGAGAGAATACAGGGCGCTGGTGGAGGACTTTGTCTCATGGTGCGAAAACAACCACCTCAGACTTAATGTGACAAAAACCAAGGAGCTGGCAGTGGACCTTGGGAGGAGGAGGAGTGCACCAGTGACCCCGGTTTCCATCAGGGGGTCTGACGTGGAACTGGTAGAGGATTACAAATACCTTGGAGTGCACATAGACAATAAACTGAACGGGTCCAAACACGTGGATGCGCTCTACAAGAAAGGCCAGAGCCGCCTCTACTTCCTCAGAAGGCTGAGGTCCTTCAGCATCTGCACAAAGATGCTGAGGATCTTCTATGAGTCAGTGGTGGCGGGCGCATTCTTGTATGGAGTGACCTGCTGGGGCAGCGGACTGAGGGAAAGGGACTCCAGCAGGCTGGACAAGCTGGTGAGGAAAGCCAGCAGTGTGGTGGGGGTGGAGTTGGACTCTCTGGCGGTGGTGTCAGTGAGGAGGATCCGAACTAGAGTACATGCCATTATGAGCAACACCTCCCACCCATTACATGCAGAACTGATGGGAAGTAAGAGCACGTTCAGTGGTAGACTTAGACTCCCAAGATGCAACACTGAACGACACAGGAAGTCCTTCATACCGACTGCAATCAAACTGTATAATGACTCACTGTGCTTCAAGGCCTCACTGAGAGCAGTGGAAGTCATCTGTAACTAGTAAGACAGAAACGGATTAACTAAGGATTACCCCTGGCTATCACTTTTGTTTTTATTTTTGTTTTTACTTTTGTTTTTATTTTTGTTTTTACTTTGCACTTTTTAATATTATATTTTTTTTAATATTTTTATATTTTTTACAATGCGGTTTTTGCACTACCTTCTGCCGGACTTTCAATGTAGAATTTGCACATCAAATGTAAATTGTGATTTATTTATAATTCTTGACTGTGTACTTGTGAATGTCAATGTGAGCGATCTGTGGTGCTGAATTTCCTTCGGGATTAATAAAGTATTTCTATTCTATTCTATTCTATTCTATTCTATTCTATTATGTAAAGCACATTAAATTGTCTTGTACAAAAAATGTATTATACAGTATAAATAAATTTGCCTTTGTTCTTAATGGTTGATAGACCATGAGCTATTTTTACGACATTGTGTCTGGCTTCATCTTTATTGTTTGTTTTATATATATGTATCATATATATGTTCCTTGGGACAATGCCTACAAAGTTTGTTGAGTTTTAAAAGGGGAAAGTGTGGAACAGAGCCAATGGTATTTATAACATGTCACTCTAGAGCTGTGCAATGTACGCTGTTGCTTATATTAGAACTCACCAATGCTCCATGGGTGGCCCACACTTTCTCTTATTAATTATAATTTCTTCTTTTAGAGGAAACAAGTTAACCGGGGCTGCTGGTGTTCCTTTTTTTTTTTTTTTTTTTTGGTTGTCATGGTACTTGACAATATTGACAAAGCTGTAAACAATAATACAGACACATTTTCTGCAGCTGAAAAGTACATAGAATTATTATTTGTTTATCACTATGGAGAAGAATTTTCAACACTAAATGATGTGTGTGTTATCTGCCAATGCAATATTCTCTCTCTCCCCTTAATATTTTGTTTTCGGAATCAGTTTTATACGACAGTACAGGAAAACACGGGGAAGCAGTGGAACCACAAATATACTATATCTAATCTTCCTGTTCTCATATTTGTCCCCAAGTGCTAATATATGATTATTTGGCACTTTAAAATGTCATTTCCTGATGTAATATTTGGTGACATTTGGCCTGTTCAGATTTACTTTAACAACAAACTATGAACAAATGTTTGTTTCATATTGGTTAAAGAAATTAATCCAAAGACAATGATAGAAAAATATTCAACAATAAGAATAATTGGTTGATAAACTGTATGCCCCTTAATGTGTAAATGGGTAAAATGGTGGGTTTCGGACGTCTGGTACAGAAGAAGTGGACAGAATATATGAAGTAAATATATTTAAATTGAAAAAACAGAAGGTTTGACAAACTGTCAGACCAGATGGGTCAGTGATCTTAAGAAGAAACCCTTGGCTGGATGGACCAGAACACTTATTATAGGGTCCAATCACAATGACTCCTGGAAAATATTCTTTACTAAATGTATATACTTGGAAAAGGTTCAATGTACTATAAGTCTATGGTAGCCAGGTCCCCACTGGTGTTCACCACTTCCTTCTGTGTAGTGTTAATTTCATCAAACAAGATGAAATATGTTTGTCAAAAACCCTTTTTCCCCAAGATTAAGACAAGACGATGACTGCATGGATATTCTAAAAACACTGACAAAGGCTGTGCTAATGTGCCTTACCACTGACGAATACAAACAAGGCTAAAATGGTTTGCATGAAATAAAAATTTAACAAAAATCCTACCCTTGTTTTTAGTCTTTTAGGAGAGAGAGAGAGAGAGAGAGAGAGAGAGAGAGAGAGAGAGAGAGAGAGAGAGAGAGAGAGAGAGACAGAAACAGAGAGAGAGACAGAGAGAGAAAGAGAGAGAGAAACAGAGAGAGAGAGGGAGACAGAGAGAGACAGAGAGAAACAGAGAGAGAAAGAGAGAGAGAGAGAGAGAGACAGAGACAGAGAGAGAGACAGAGAGAGAAACAGAGAGAGAGAGGGAGACAGAGAGAGAGACAGAGAGAGAGACAGAGAGAGAAACAGAGAGAGACAGAGAGAGAGAGAGAGAGAGAGAGAAACAGAGAGAGAGAGACAGACAGAGAGAGACAGAGAGAGAGAGAGAGACAGACAGACAGAGAGAGAGAGAGAGTGGAAAGACATTATAGACACATAACTGGGAAATGACAGAGAGCCTTAATTGGAGTCGAACATCAATTCTAGATCCAAGCGAGCCTGGCTCTGTCATCCACTGACCTAGCCATACGCTGTTAACAAGCTTTATGAGCAAGCTAGAGTTCCTGAAACTACTCTGTGTTTGTGGCCACAAAACTAAAGTGCTGGTGATAATGCGGAACAACAACTGCAGCAATCATACAACCCTCATTTTTACCAAGTTGTGACTGCCTTTTGAAGTTCAAGCAGGTGAAGTGCTTTAGAAAAAAATGTAAACGACTGGGCAAAAACTCAAATTCTTGTTGTTCACTGTGTTCCAATTTACAAATAATGTTCAACATCCAGAATTATCATCCTTTTATGTTCATTCTAGTATCTTATTTAGTAAACTCTGTCAAACTTTTTGTCTTTTTATTTTCTTTAACCTTGTGTTGACCCTGAAACACAGTAAAACAAATGCACTGAAGAAAAGGAAGACAAACACATATATACAACCCCCTGTAACACCCACTTGTTCTCGGGCAGGGGCCGTGGTATACTGTGAACATAACATCTGGGGTGAAGGTGTGAATGTACGAGTACGGTGCACACACAAGCAAGGGTGTCACAGCAATTTAATATGTGGGGGTGTTCGAGGTTGTGGCACATGAGCTAAATTTTCTCAGTCTATCATCGGAAAATTAATGAACAATTATACATTAGTGGTTACATTTTTAGATTAAAAAAGTAATATATAGCTGAAAATAATAAAAATGTGTTTTTCCTCAATTAAACATTTATTCAATTCATAAGTCAAAATGATGAGATAAAAAGGATTTAAAAAATCTTACTGATTTTACAGACACTGTTCCTCTTTTTTCTTACAAAATGTTTTGTCCATGTCAGAGGAGACGACTAAAAATATGTTCCTCAGGGGGAACATCACTGAAAAAAGTTTAAGAACCACTGTCTTAGTGTAAATGTCACAGAACAAGACATAGTTTATTTAACTTAGTTTAACAACGCTAACATTTCTCATTACTTACTGGTTAATGACTGTTTGTTAACACCGTGAAGAAGAGCTGTTTATATTTCACCCAGTGAACTGAGGTGCGCTTCATTTACATATGCTGTTGTGCCGCCTGGGCGGGTAAACAGTTTAAACCATAGATATTGTAACAGCCCCGAAATGTTATTGATGTTTGTTTGGTGTGATTGTGACCGACAGTAACTGTTTATCCTGAAATAAAAAGTAGGTGAGACCAACTCTGTGTCCGTTTCCTGGACCTAAACTCAGGAAAAAGTGGAGGGTATGAAATCATCTGGTTGGAGAAGTGGGGGTGTCGCAACACCCCCATCCCCCACGAGTGTGACACCCATGCACTCGAGTACACTGTGTGAAAGCACCCTTAGTGTGTATTCACATCTACTTAATTTAGTCTGTTTAAAAAAGACCAGTTTGTTTGTAAGTCCAAACTTTCTTTAGGTGTTCAAACTCTGATTCAAATCAAACAAGATGATGGAGAAGAGGCGCTTCACTCCTGCTGTGAATATAACCAGCCTTGAGCTGAAACAAACTAGTCGCCAGATGCTTTTTTGTCCCAATATTATGTGTAATTTCACATTCATATTTGATATTATAATTTAATATTAATAATATGTTTTATATTTTGTAAGTTCATGATTGATATAAGTCATAATTTAGGTTAAAACATATGTACAAGGTTAAAAATGTGGATTTAGAATAATTACAGGAAGTTACATTGTGGGCTTTTAATCACTATGGAAACGCTACATGACGTGCCTAGTGGGCATCGTTAGAATGTCACTGCAAGCTGAAAGTTTTCTGATCGTATCGTACCAGCATGTTGTGGACCCTCGTGTGATTTTAATTTACATTTGTGGATATTTTAGAAGCCTTTTTGTTTGGATTAGTTTTTTTTTGTTATAATTTTAGTTTTAAATAAAAGTACAAAACGTTTGACAAGTGTTCAGAAATTCACATATGATAGCGGTTAATAAGAAATATTTGATGTGTCACAGGCGGACCACATGTTTTTGATGAGAAGCAAATGTGACGTTAGGTTTTATGTGAACTTAGTAAGAGACTACAATGCATCACGCATGTGACGTCACACTCCGCTCAGCTGTGGAGTCTGTGGTGACGTCACATGTGCACCAGGTGTGTAGTCCAAATGATTAACATTTTTACTTGCAAAAGAATCAGCCATTGGTTAACAGAAGCAGTTGAAACACCCATCAATAATAATCATTTATTATGAAGTACAACATGTGTGTGATTCATGGCACATGACAAACCAGATACGATGTTAGTTTTTCGATCTCAGGCCTTATGAGCCTCCCGGAAAGGGCGGAGACTTAAGCTACCCATGCACCAGGTAAGCAACTTTCATTGAAATGAACGACAGCCATATTTGAATCCTGTATCCAGTTCTATTAATACATCCATGCTCTAGCCCAACTGAGTACCGTAATTGGCCTGCCCTCACCTCATTGGTTCACCACACATCAGTCATGACCAATGGGCTGAGCTACTGGTCTATGCACCAATAGGAGGCTTTGTATACTGTACCGCTATCTGCCTATAGTCTTGTCACCTGAACCTGGTTTATCGTCACTAGGGTCACTGGGGTCATGGGGAGACTCATATGTATGAGTCTCTAGTTCATCTCAGGGCTGAACATATATAGACAAACAATCACTCTCACATTCACACCTATGGACAATTTAGATTAACTAATTAACCTATCAGTGCATGTGTTTGGATGGTAGAAGGAAACCGAAACCAGGGTCCTTTTTGCTATGAGGCACGAGTGCTAACCACTGCACCATCCATGACTGTACAGACCTCCCACTATTCAAATCCCATCTCAAAACTCACCTTTTCAGAACTGCTTCTAATGTGTGATTAATGTGCCGTGTCATGTACTGTCCTCATGTTCTGTCCTGTGTCATGTAATTGTCCTTTGTGTACTGGTTTTATGATACGTTAAATACGTTATATGTCGTTGAGTGCCTTTGAAAGTACTACTTTTATGATTTTTGCACTAATGTAAAGCATCTTTGAGTGTCCAGAAAAGCGCTATACAAATAAAATATATTATTATTATTATTGTTATTATTATTATTATCACCATGCCACCCCTCTGCTGATAGTGATATGTTAAATTATTTATATTATATTTTACATTAAAACAAAAAAACAAAACAAAACAAAAAAAACATAGCCCAGCACACCTCACATGTTTTACTATCAACAAACCTCTGTTTCTGTTTACACATTTTGGTCCAGTTTTAAAAAGTGCAATGAGAACGCAGTCTGAACCAAAGAAATAAGCTCTGTATTAAAATCTGAATCAAAGAAGTCGACGACAAAAGGACTTTTCAGTTGTGAATTCACCCTTAATTTAGTTTTAGTCAAATGAGAGTCCTGTACTCCCAGTCCAAATTTTCATATTCATGTAGTTGCAGGTGAACAGACAGTGTTAATATTTCTGTTCTAATGATATGTAGTAGAGGAAGGAGACACTTAAACCTTGTTTTAAAACATGAAGCGTAATCTCAATGTCATCCATAAACTGCTGATTATTAAATACAACATGAAAAGTAACGTGCACATTCAGTTTAATGAATTTAAAGAAACTTGATCATTGTGTTACTATGAATTTGCTTTTTATTTAAAGTAACTTGATAACTATGTTTATGACTTTGCATAAATTCAAAGTAAGGCAAGGCAAATGTATAACACATTTCATATACAGGACAATTCAATGTGCTTCACATAAAACATATAAGAAAATTTAAATGATTATGATACATTAAAATAAATTAAAATCAGAGACATAAAAACATTTTAAAACACTTGAGAATCTAAATATAAAAGCTCCAGTGAACAGGAATGTTTAAATGAACTGACAGTTTTTACCTCAGGTATTCAGGTAGTTTGTTCCACAGGTGAGAATGATGCTTCACTTTGCTTGGTTCTGATTTTGGGAACACACAGTAAACCTGTTCCTGATGACCTATGACCTCGGGGCTCTGGATGCTTCATATGGAACCAGCAGGTCTAACATGTATTTGGGTCAAAGGTCGTAGTTTGATCATTGTATTTGCTTAAACTTCAAGTAACATGTTCACTGTATTTATATTAATATCGAGAGATTATATTCTTTGTTTAAAAGTTACTGATAACATAAGAACATTTGTATTACCTGTCGCATGATATCACAACAACTATGTCATGACCTATCCCATACTAGACTCAAAACATCACTATTTTGGTGAATTAATATTTTTTGGGGGTGGACGTCATCTAATTTTTTCATCCACTATTCTAAATATAATACCAGCATGCAAAAGTTTAGTCATCTTAACACATTATTTTACATAAACTGACAGTAGAGAGGATTAAAAAAGTTGAATTTTTAGAATTGTGACATAATATTTTAGAATTAATTTTCATATTAATCTCATACATTTTATTGTAAGCAGCTCTGGCCTTTCAGTCTGTATCATTAAGACACATATTAAGTAAAGGAAAATGATTTGATAATCATAAATCCATTCTAGTTACATCATAACCAACATAGATTCATGCGATGTGGACTAAACATTTCCACAGCATCTGCCCATAATTATCTGTCAAACCCTGTGCCCAGAGGAGGGAGAAGGAGACTCATCACATGTGTAATCATATTCCCTTATCATGACTCTGTATGTTCGCTCACTGTCTTTAAAGTTAATGAGATTTTTAAAATGTTGTTATTTCTGACTTCTTCACAACCCTATGCTCCAGAGCCGCTTCTCAGCCACATCTGATTCACTCACACGCCACTTCCTCATTGTGGTTCGAGTTTGGTCCGGTTTATATAGGGCTCTAAAAATAGTCTGTCTGTTCTCCAATGACAGCAGAGGAGGCTTCGACACACGCACCAACCGCGACGCGCAGGATGAGAATGTTCCGGCTTCTGATTGGACAGGGGTGGCCTGGTAGGCGGGCTCTACTATCCCGCCTTGTTATTGGCCATCGTACTGTAACGTCATGTAATCACATGGGGGTGGGTTTGTCAGTAATTTTGAATCGGGGGGAGGAAGTTTACAGTGTGCTGACAGACTTTTGGAGAGTTCAGTATTGCGCGCTCTGGGTGCACGCTTGAATCCCTCCAGTGGAAGCGCACGTCTCCAGACTCTTCTACATGCAAACAACCAAGACTCTAAGTTCCACACTCCTCACACCCTCCTGTCTACCACCTCCGATCCTTTTCGACTTGTAGCTGCAGCGTCTTAGCTCTGAAATGGATGTCATCCCTATGTGCAGCATCTTCCAAGAGCTCCAGATTGTGCACGACACCGGATATTTTTCAGCTTTACCATCTCTGGAAGAGTACTGGCAGCAGGTAAAAATAAAAAAAAGCAAAAATTATATTATATATATATATATATATATATAGTATATTTGTTTACAATGTGTCCAAAACAGAGAGTTTCAACATCCTGTGCTGGAAATGCGTGAACGCATAAACTTGTTTTTTTTTGTTTTTTTTTCTAGTGACACTTAACGTGGATACAGTTATGAAACAGCATGTTTAGTTTATTGCAAAAGGCAGATGTAGATTTTGCTTTTGGAAAGTTGCCGTGCATGCTTCCCCTCACTGACAGATGCGTCAGAATGCGTTTCCACTCTGCGCGTGGACTCAACTTTTTAGACCGCTTTCACTTCCATATTTTACTCTTATTTCAAAATCCCTCGAACACTCCGGATTTTTATTGGTTTCTGAACACCAATGTGCTTACATCAGTTTAATGTTGTCCGTATAAATGAACGCATCTCTTTGGTGTCAGAGTGTCGCACATCTAAACAAACGCGCACAATCTGCGGCGGAATCGCTCAGACGTGCGTCTTTACGCGCGTCTCCTCCTCCATGTCCGAGGAGCGTCTATATCTATCCTGTCACTAATTACAGGAACTGACACAACAGGAGACACACAGGCAGAACTGAGTTTTAGTGTTGGAATTCAGAGCCGAATGTTCCAGTAGATGAGCTGAACCAGACAGTCAGTGGAGTTTGGGAGCATCAGCGCGAGGACAGAGTTGCGTCTTTTTTTGCTTCTTGGCTTAAAATGAACGCGTTGGCGCTGGTTCATCTTCTGTCAGACTCCTGTCGGGAGTAAAGCCAAGAGCCCACCCACCACCCCCCAGACATTTAAAGCTCGATAGGCATTTATCCAGAGCTCTGCTGACCACAAATATTTGCAGTGAGTGTGTGAGCCTTCACTCCCAGATTACTATGATGTTTCTGAAGTCTGTGAAGACGCACGAACACTTTTTTTTTTATTTTATTTGACTTCTTCTATGACAGTTATGTTTGCTTTGAGGTAAATGGAATTTTAAAAAGTCCCTTCGTCTATTTTGAGTGTCATCCTACTGGAGGCGTGTGTCATTGACCTCCACTGTTTTATTATTTATTTATTTATTTGTGATTCTTTGATAAATTAGTTTTATTTTATCCTACACTTTACATGTCATATTATCTTAATGCTAATTTAATATAAAGGCCTGAAAAGCAAATATTACAATATTTCCATCCATCCATCCATCCATCCATCCATCCATCCATCCATCCATCCATCCATCCATCCATCCATCCATCCATCCATCCATCCATCCATCCATCCATCCATCCATCCATCCATCCATCCATCCATCCATCCATCCATTCTCTGAACCTACTTTATCCTCACTCGGGTCACAGAGTTCGCCTTAAGCCTATACAGTATTTTTAAATGAATAAATCAAAGATATGGAGGCATGTAACCATTTTAGTGCTTTAAAGTAAGAGTGGCACCTTGATTAACACAAGTAAAAAAAAAATATTCAGATGTGAATATGTCACATTATTGCAAAATTGCTTAAAACTGCAGCTAATGCTTGTTTATTAATTGTCAATTCATGTGTCCGATAATTTTGCAATTAGTGAGTATGAGTACTTGTTTTTTTTAAATAAAATATCAGAAAATGGAGAAAAAAAATGTGTTGTTGTTTGGGTTGTTTGGTCCATAAATAGAAGGTACTGAGTTAAAATAACCAAAATAATTACATAGGCACTAAGTAAACTTTACCATATGTTGGACAAACAGGCAATTAATAACAATGTTAGATAAACTGAAAATAAAATAATGAAAACATAAATATGACACTTTGTTATTGCATATTATTGAAGACTTATAAAGACTATAGCATATAATGTTGACAATGATCATTCAAAAATAATTTTACATAATTAAGAGATTATGTAATGTTGCACAAAAGCACATACGACTGGAATCAAATACTTTAGAATTACTGTTGAAAGATATGTTTAACTAATTAACCTATTAGTTCTTTGGTCTTTAACATGTTGTATGTGTTTAAATGTGCCCGAAATCTGAAAATATAAAATGTTTAAGAAGCAATTTCCACTTTATTTCTTCAAATATTACTTGACAACTACTGAATGAATTGAGTCACTTGTACAAGTATCACAAACTCTGGATAATACACAAAGGTTATATGGTGACACTGTTGTTAAATGCTGTACTTGATTCACCCCACCTTAATAAAATGCATTTCATCAGACTATTATCAGGTTCATTAGACCTGTTGTTGGGGGGCCTCCAATCTGGCCTGATGCTTTGGTCGAGGAGGAAGCCCCCCCCCCCCTCAGCCACTGTCAGACTCGTGCAGTATTCATACCAGGCTTTTTATGGAACCCCATTGGACCAGACCTCCCTCCTCTTGGTCCCTTGTGTGCTATGTTATTTCTAGTGATGCCTCTGAATGCATTATTAAATCCACATTATGTTGAATAATTGATAGATTTAAAAGATCTACAAGCACTTCCCTAACCCAGTGGGGGTGTCTGTAGCATATGTAAATTTCATGGCCATATTCCCAACGCACCTCTGCGCTCATACGCCCCCTTGGTAAAAGCATCGTGTTCGTGCTCTCAGAAGGAAACATGCTGGTTGTAATGTTCCCTGATATGGCCTCAGAGGACGCTGGGACCATCCTCTGCATAGGACATTGTGTCTTCCTTGTTCTTGGAGGCTGAAAGAAGCACGACCAGTGGTGTTACAGTATCACAGCATAACCCCCCCCCCCTCCCCACCCCCTTTTACTGCTGTTGCTAAGAATACACTCAGTGTACATTGGATAACACAAGAGTTTGTGTTTCCTGTGATAACAAACCATTTTTATTTTTTCTTATTTCAGGGACTTTCCAGTGTAAGTTTAAGCCCTTGGGCATCATGAAATTACGGAGCATGTTTTTGGGACAAAATTAAGCATATTCGCAGTAAAGGAATCGGTGCATATTTGGGATATGCATGTATCTTTGGTTGTAGTTGAGCATGAAATAAATATAGTCAAACTTTAAAATGAGTCCATTTGAAAAGTTACGACATCAACAATTCGAATTACGAAATGAAAAGTTACGAGTACACGATCTTTACTACAAATACACATTTCTCAGAAGGAAGAAATCGGCCAAAAATAGCTGCCGTAATACCTTGTGTCATTTTCCCTTTGCTTTCAATCCTAAAATACATCCAGTTTTTTTCCTATGGATAAAGTCACACTGTGACAAAAGTCATAGATTTTGTAGAAGTTCTAGAAGTTGCTCTGATGGTTTGAATTCCATCTGTTTTCTGTGTTCAATGGATAATGTTTGTGACATGATGACGTAAGCCATGATGGGGAATCTGAGGAATTATTCTTTGTACTGAAGATAGTGTTTCATAACTTTTAATTCCGTAAATTGAATTTTTGATGCTGTAATTTTTCAATTCTGACAAATATTAAACACATTACAAGTACAAATAGACTCATTTTAGAGTTTGCAAACATTTATTTCATGTTCAACTACAACCAAATATCCATGCATATCGCAAATATACATGCAGTACTATCCTGTGAATACACTTAATTTTCATATAAAATCCCTTGTTTCTCATCTCATTTAATTTCCTCCACACAGACATGCCTGGAACTGGAGCGGTACCTCCAGAGTGAACCCTATGTCTCCCCCTCAGAACTGAAGTTTGAGAGTCAGGAGGACCTGTGGAGCAAGCTGATGCTCGCCTGTGGAGACAAGTCCACTGAGCCGGACCCAAAGATCCCCTTCATCAAGGACGAGGAAGACAATCAGGACAGCCGACTCCACTTTGATGCAGCTGGGTTCAACTCAGACGCCAGCAGCGAGGTTTCGGACAGCTCCGAAGAGCTTTCTCCAACCCTTGACTTCTCCACCGGGTCTTTGACTGACATCCTGGGTGACGGCGGCGAGGACCTGGGCTCGGCCATCATCAGCACGCCACCGTCTTCACCTGAGCTTGGAAAGGAGAGCTCTGTGGCGCAGGTGTGGAGTGGAATACAGACTGTTCTGCACTCGCCCGGGAAAGTAAGGACTGGGGGGGGGTCAGAGAGGATGGTGGACAGGTCTGGGCTGACCAGCGGGGAGGCGTCACCTGACGGCAGGAGGCGTGTACACAGGTGTCACTTCAATGGCTGCAGGAAGGTGTATACCAAGAGTTCACACCTGAAAGCACACCAGCGTACACACACAGGTAAGAACCCGCTGGAGTGGAAAAGAGGTGAACAATATACTGTGTGAGCATCGACGTGTATGAAATACTTCAGTTCAATTTTATTTATAGAGCCCCAAATCACAACAACGTCATCACACAGGGTTTTACAGGCGAGAACAATCAACCACAGAAATAAATAAATAAATGCTCAACCATCCTCTGTCCTTGGACCCTCCTTCTCAACAATAGTCACATCACAGGTCCTGCAATTATTAATTTTTAAAAAATTAATTTATCAATTTCTTTGCATTTAAATTTTTTTTTAATGTGTTATTTATTTGTATTTGTTTGTCTTTTATTCTTTTTTTAATTTATTTTAATTTATTCATTTTTATTATTTATTTTATTTATTCATTTTTATTTTATTTATTCATTTTTATTTTCTCTATTTATTTATTTTTTATCATTAATTTTATTTAATTATTTTGGCTACAAGAAGGATGACGCTGAAACGTATGTTCTGGGTCGACCACTAATCTGTTTGACCATTTGGTTTGCAACGCACAGCTGTGGATTTTTTCATATCGCAATATATATCGCAGGGTTAAAAAAAAATCGCAAAGTCAGTTTTTTTTCTAATATCTTTCAGTCCTAACTGGCTTTAAAGGATGAGTCTGTTCAAAGCCACAGATTCAGTGTTTTATGGTGACAAACTCCTGTGGAATGTGCAGCTCTAACACTCAAACCATCATAATGAGGACAGTTTAGTTCAACCTGGTGGGATTTTTAGTGTTTTAGCTCATGGTGTAAAAGAAAAATGCATTCAAAAGATAAAATAAAAACACATAACGATTGAGTTCATAAATCATCTTTGACTTTATGAAGAACTATTGTGGCCATTAAAGTCAACATAATAAATATTTGAATAAATAAATAAATATAAAATCCATGTGAATCACTGAATATCATGGTTAAAGTCATTTATCAGTCGAACTAGAAAGGAATGGCATGTTCCTACTAGTTTTTATTTTCCCTTAAAATGAGTGATTTCATTTAAAGGCTAATGTATGCAGATTATCTCATGGCCAAGGTCTGTTTTAATAACTATCACATCAGCACTGATTACTCAGCTGCATCGATGCAACTCCAACATACGGCAGTAATTCAGAGTAAAACCTGGAAATTAAAGCAGAATTTCCCACTTGTACTTTTCTCATGTTTGTAGCAGATGATAGAAATGGTAGTGACATTTTTACACAGAGTTAAAGGGCCACATCAGGTTCTGTTTATCATCCTAGTTTAACGGGATTTGATTTGATCTTATGTTGAGTTGTTTCTATAAAAAAAAAAAAACCAACATACTTTGAATATTTTGTCAGGAGGAATGCCCTCATTGGTGACCTAATTCACACAGTGGAACGTGACTTGATGTGGGGGGAAGGGGGCAGGAAAAAGGGGGGGTGGGGGTTACGGTTCATTTGTGGCCAAGCAGGACCCAGAGGATGTGGATCCTGCAAACAAATCAACAGTTCTCAGATTTCACCCTGGGAAAAAATTCACAAACTCACTCGTTTCCATTCACTGTCCAAAAAAAAAAAAAAAAAAAAGGCACGCATGGGAATGTGACATTTGTCATATCTTGTCTGGAGTTCAAATGTGACCTTTGACCTCTGCCAGGCTGTGTACAGCTGTGCTGCCCATTAGCACAAGACACATTCCTGACATCCTTCACAGGCCATGTTAGCCTCGTTTTTAATGGCCTTTAACTCTCCATTACATAAGGCATATATATACAGACACTACATACCACAGAGCTATACAGTCACAAAGAAACTGTTTGTATTACAAACACTCAATGTGCTCAGGACCAACTGCTTCACAAACATATACTGTCTGAAATGTGTTTACTGAATGACTGGGCATGTTATTTCAAAGGGCAGATAACTGAAGAAACACCCATTACTGTACAGATACAGTAGATTATGTTCAGCACCGAGGATTTGATAAAAAAAAAAATGTTCATGTTCATGACCCTGTGGTGTTTTTGTGCAGGTGAGAAGCCCTACAGGTGTTCATGGGAAGGCTGTGCTTGGCGCTTTGCAAGAAGCGATGAACTCACCAGACACTTCAGGAAGCACACTGGAGCAAAGCCATTCAAATGCAGTCACTGTGATAGGTGAGAGCCTTCACTTGACCTTTAACCTTCAATCATTTCAATGAGACTAGAAGTTATTAGCAGAACTTTTAACACCACAATAGTATTATGTTGAAGATAAAGACAATCACTGTTTAATATCAGGTCAGATTAGAATATCCACATCCATACAGTGAACTGTTTATGAGTTCATTATTATCATAGGTGAACAGATAAATGATCATTAATTAAAAACAATGGGAAGATGATTGCCTCCACAACCGAACCCGGATAAGGGATGAATGGATGGGTGGATGGGTGGATGGATGGATGGATGGATGGATGGATGGGTTGGTGGATGGATGGATGGATGGATGGATGGATGGATGGATGGATGGATGGATGGATGGATGGATGGATGGATGGATGGATGGATGGATGGGAAGGAGTTCAAGGAGAGGGATACAATGATGGTTGCTAAGGAACTGTAAACAACAAATAAAGCACAGCCTCTAAGTGATGAGGGAAAGATAAAGTAAAGGCCAAGTGTATCTGTTAAGTTACAGTAAATGTAGTGATAATAATGATTTCAGTTCAATTCAGTTTTATTTGTAGAGCCCCAAGTCACAACAAGGTTGTCTCATATGGATTTACAAAGTTGGTTTGATAAAAACCAACTAATGCACAGCAGATGAAATAAAGAAAGAAAAACTCCAAAAACCCAGAGAGGAAAAAAGAAGCACAGTGAAGGAGAGATGCACACCCATGGACAGACAGACAGACAGACAGACTGTAGATGTACACCCATGGACAGACAGACAGACTGTAGATGCACATCCATGGACAGACAGACTGTAGATGCACATCCATGGACAGACAGACAGACTGTAGATGTACGCCCATGGACAGACAGACTGTAGATGTACACCCATGGACAGACAGACAGACTGTAGATGTACGCCCATGGACAGACAGACTGTAGATGTACACCCATGGACAGACAGACAGACTGTAGATTTATGCCCATGGACAGACAGACAGACTGTAGGTGTACGCCCATGGACAGACAGACTGTAGATGTACACCCATGGACAGACAGACAGACTGTAGATGTACGCCCATGGACAGACAGACAGACTGTAGATCAGGGGTCTCAAAATCATTCCTTTCAGGGGCCACATTCAGTCCAATTTAATGTCCAGTGGGCCAGACCAGTAAAATAATAGCATATGAACCTAGAAAAAAATTACAATTACAATTTTTTGCATTTGTTTTAGTGCAAACAAACCCTATGACCTTATGAGCTTGCTTAAAAAAATATCCAACAAAAAAGATGTGAATAACCTGAAAAAAACTGAAATATCTCAAGAAAAATACATGCAAGTCTAACAATATTATACTTCAATTTATCATTTACACATGTGCATTATGGATCAGATCTACTACGAAGACACTTAACTGTTAAAATTGTGCTTAATTTTCTTTAGGAATTTCAGTTTATTCATATTCCTTCACATTTTATTGTTACAGGATTATTGGTCTGAATGTGGAACCTGAACTAAAATCAGTTCCACAGCTTTGACAATATATCATTTTTGCACTTTGCAAATTCATCCTGAGGGCCGCATTGGAACATTTGTCGGTCCGCATTTGGCCCCCGGGCCGCATGTTTGAGACCGCTGCTGTAGATGAACATCCATGTGCAGATGTAGATCCAGTCTGTGAGGATGTAGTAGATCCAGGGTCAGAGGTCAGGACAGGACACAGATGAGTCACTGAAGATCCTGTAGTTCCTGTGTGGTTCCTTAGGGGACTACCACTGAAACGTTCCCCCAGAGGGGAGTGTGGAAAAGGGACACCAGGGGAATACTGATGAACAGACTTTATAGGTAAGAGAGAGAGAGAGAGTGAGAGAGAGAGAGAGAAGCTGCGTTTCCATTACCCTTGGAAATTTGCAAAATGTAAGTATCGCTATAAAAACTGGTAATGGAAACACCTGAATTTCGAAAAAAAAAACAAAAAAAACCGACTAAAATATCAATAAAACATTTTTACATTTTCATGAGGTGGTTTTTCAAACGTTTCGATATTGTAATATATCGCAGAAGTGCAAAGGAAGCACTTTTTCCGCAATTATGTTACATATATGGTCACATGATCACTTCTCTCAGAGTGAAAATGGCAGTTACTGTAACCATGACAACCATTGGCTATTGTTTTGCGAAAAACTGTAATGGAAACGCAGCTAGTGAGAGAGACAGAGACAGAGACAGAGAGGTGATAGGACCTAACACCTGGACATACCCAGTGCTATAGCTCTTAGCGCAGCTTAGATTGAACTGTGGCTTCTGTTTGTTTTCAGCCTCTTTAATATGATGAGACACTTATTCCATAAGACAGGAGATGTTGAGCAGCTGGTTTTACAATATACAATATACACAATAATAAAAGCAACAAAAACTGACTGTAATTTCAAGTTGGCCACACAAGATGCATTAGTTGACATAGCTAATAATTGATTTTTACAAAGAAACAAATGACAATTGTAAAAATTAAACAATACACAATGTCCCAGTCCATTGTATTTTTTTTCCTATGCATTAAATCCTGTTTATATACAGGTCTTATATACTGTAGGTACATCTGCAGGAACCTGGACGTATATGGAATCAATTGGAGATGCAGTATACTCAGACTCAGCTTTATTATTTATGTATTCATATACAGTTCAATGAATACAAGAGAACTTAACCCTTTGATGCATGAATTATGAGAAAGTTAGTCAACATTATTTTCCTGAGTGTTTTTTATTCCTATTTATGCCTGAAAAAAGGAACAAGATTGGAATCTGGGATTATTTGGGATTGGTTTGTGTTATATCTTAATTTGCATACTCTTGTCTTAAGCAAAAGGGAACAGATTGTGCATACAATACACATGGTGGTGTTAGAACCGTCAACTCTGGATGTGCTTTTGTGTCCTTACACACTAAATAGAAATGTCTCATATGAAAAAAACCATCACAACAACTGATTTTATCCAACTTTACATGATAGCTCTGGGTACAGTGTGTTAAAGCTATAGGCTATCGTACAATATGGTATTTTTAGACTTTACTTGTGCAACCTTGAAATGCTCTTAATAAGCATGTGTCAAACTAAAATGTGTGTTTTTATTCCTCTTCAGGCCTGAAAAAAAAGCAATGTGATTGAATTATTTTGAATTAACTTATTTTTATGGAGTTACAAAAATGTCCACTCAGCTGTAAAACATGTGTTTAAGATTTGAAGCAAAGAAAGGTTTATTTAAATGTATTTATCCATCCGCACATCACTACTATCTAGTATGATAGCATTAGACTTACTGTAATAGCACACAACAGATTCCAATACAAGCTTCTTCATTTAAGTATTTATTGGTAAAATGTTGTGCCCACTAGTGGAGAATTTAATCCTTTTAAAAACATTGATGCATGAATTATGAGAAAAAAAAAAGCAAATGAGATTGAAATCTTTTTAATGAACATATTTTTTTATGGAGTTGAAAAAAATGTCCATCCACTCAGCTGGACAACATGTATGTGTATTTAAAACACAAAATCAAGACACTATGAAATAAAAAAAAAAAAAGTAATAAAATTTTTGTTTAAGAATACACTGTTAATTACAGTCTAATAACAACACGCAATTGATTTACAGGTAAACATGTTAGCGCAGATCAGGTATTAAGAACTGACCAGTTACAGTAATGATATAAACTTACTGATATGAAACTAAAACAACAAAATCTATGAATATACAAGAGAACAACTGTAGAAGAACTGTCCACTGGAGTGACCAGTGTGCAGCAAATAATAATAATAATAATAATAATAATAATAATAATAATAATAATAATAATAATAATAATAATAATAATAATAATAATAATAATCTTTATTTGTATAGCACCTTTAATACAAACACTGTAGCCCAAAGTGCTTCACATCGATTTAAAATTAAAGTACAATTTTACAAAATGAAGTGATTATAAATAAGAAATAGATCAATAAATAAGAAATAAAATTACAGATAAAATTACAAGAGTACATGTATTAAAAAATTTCAATAATTAAGAATAAACTGATGGTAAATACATTATACAATTTTAATAAAGTGAATCAGAAATATATTAAGATTTGATTACGCAAAAGGGTTAAAGCAGTGAGTTTTAAGAACTGATAGAACCTCCATGTATTTACATTGATAGTCTTTATTATATAAAGATGCTTATGTTTTAAACCCTAACCCTTCTGTCTTCTCTTCCATCAGGTGTTTCTCACGTTCTGACCACCTGGCGCTGCACATGAAGAGGCACATCTAAGATGGCCGCCCTGTTGAGAGCTCTGAGGATGGTTTAGACCAATGGTCCTGAACCCGTGGGGGATCAGCGAGGCCGGTGTGTCCTGATGGCGTTAACAGGGCACCGCCAGGTTCCAGTCATTGGAAAAACATGAAGCAATGCAGGCTATTATTTGCACCATACTTAGTGCCTCCAACACTTCGCTGTGGAGATGGCTCTTGAAAGGCTTTTTACAGAGGGGCTGGGAGTCAGGGAAAAAAAAAAAAAAAAAAAATGGAAAGAGACTCTTCTGTCTGGTGTTGGATGCTTTTTTTTTTTTTCCTGGAGAATCATGGGACTCCTGGGGGTTGCTCTTCCTCCAATGATAGTGTGTTTGCCTGAGCGCATGAGGACTGAGTGCATGTGCCGGCTTTACCGAGCACATGGAGCTTCGTTGCAGAACCGCGAGTGAATGACGTGAACATGTCATGAGAGGGAGATGTTTGTTTTGGGGAGGGCAGAGGGTGGGGGGGTGGGGGTTGGCGGGGGGGGTGGGTGGGATGGGTTCTATCTGTTGTCTCACTGAGAATCTGAGAATGAATGCAAGCATAACAGTTTGTCTGTACTGTTTGGGTCTAATGGCTGTAGAAAAAAGGAGTTCGCAAGTGTCTGGTTTTTCTTTGAGAGAGCATGAGCTAATTTGCGTGAGAGATCGCCCACCCCCACCCCCACCCCCCCCTTCTGCCTGGAGGTGGAACTACAGCTCCCCTTTCAAAAAAAAAAAAAAATGGGGGAGATTTTGTTTAGTGCAGCTATTAAATGTGCAATGTATTACATAGAAACATACATACTATAATGTTAATTCTGTTGTCCATTGTGTAAGCTCTGTATCTTAAAATAACAGTTGTACACAAACGGTTATTTCCATTTTAACAGACATTGCATGGGGGGGATACGTTGCTCACCTTTTTGCTTATAGGACAAAGATTCCATTTCAGAGCAGCTACCCACATATTACTCAGTATCATAATATTGTACAAAACACACAAAAGGCAGTCATTTTGGTTTATTGTATGTCTTGATAAGTTGGGGATACCACTATTGCTTGGCAAGTGTCTTGATCATGGGATTGTATTTTTATTTTTTATTTTTTTTTGTATTTTTCTTCAGTTTTGCTGTTCTCTTGGGTTCTATCTGTAAATGCACTGTTGACCTTACTGATGCCTTATGTAAGTGGCCTTGTCCTGTTAAATAGATCACTATATCACATACACACAACCATGGGGGCTGTGAGAATGCAGTAGTGTGTTACTGAATAGCTTTACACAGGCCCTTTGTCCAGATTGTCGCAATTTTTTCCCATTTTGTCTTGCGACGGCCTCTTAAAAAGCTCCTAAATAATAAAAAAAAAAAATAATAATAACTATATATCAGCTTCAGAACGACTGCCATTTTCATATTTCTGTGCATTATTTGTCAAGTGTATCACATCAAAATGTAACCATAATCTTCCAAAAATGACCCAGGTCTGAGGCTTCATGGTTAAAGCAGTAGATTTTTAGTAAGGGTTTACTACTGTGTAGTATACAGAGCTGGTACAGAGTCTTAGATATGTGCTCTTATGAAACATGGTAAGGTTTGAAGCCACTGAGGATGAACAAGTGCAAGGAAAAATCTGTTTGTTTTGGTCCATTTTGTATCTGTGGACGTCTCAGATATTATTGTGAGAAGAATGGCAGTGTTCTCAAAGTCTGTTTGGATGTTTTAAGTCTCACCCTCAGGTTGAGTCAGTATTTTATTCTTGGTTTAAACAACCCGTGATCTGAATAAACAAGAAGCTGAACTAGTCAGACCAGTTAAGGCTTTGCTGTTGTGAGCTGTAGGTTGGAGGTTCTACTGTTACAGGTGAATTGAGTTCACACTTGGACCAGCTGTTTGTCTGAACCAACACTCAAGTCTGTCTGATTTCAATGCAGTCTGAATAAAACAAACAAAAAAAAATAACCTCTAACATCCACCAGGTTTAATGGATAGGGTCATGTTTGACCATTTTAGGTTGTCTTTTAGCTCCATGTTAAATACAGAAATGAGAAGCTGCTTAAAAAGTTAGACTTTAGCCACGTTTCCACTTGTATCAGCTCTCATAATTCGACCCGATTCTACTCGCTTTGGTGCGTTTCCACTATGAAAAAGGACCCAGACCTATGGAACCTGGTCCTAGATTTTTGATATCTACTCCACTGAGGTCCCAAGCGATACTATAACATGACGTGTAAACAACGTAGACCAGGGATGTCAAACACATGTTAGTTCAGGGGCCACGTTCAGCTAAATTTGATCTGAAGTGAAGTCCAGCCTTTGAAATAATAACATAATAATATATAAATGATGTCAACTCCAAACTTTTGTCTATATTTTAGAGTGAAAAAAGGAAAAACTCAACAATGAAAATGTTTATATCGACAAAATGATCCTTTCAAACAGTGTGAATAACGTGAACGGAGTGAAAGAATGAGCAGAAATGGAACAATATATAAGAACCTGAACTTTTGTTTATCATTCCTACATTTTCATCATAACTTACAGATCTCAATGGGTCTACAAATACACCAAAAAATTAATAACAGGCAGAATATTGTTAAAATTGCACTGACTTCTCTTAATATATTTCAAATTCTTCATATTTGTTCAGATTATATATATATATATATATATATATATATATATATATATATATATATATATATATATATATATATATATATATATATATATATATATATATATATATATATATATATATTTGTTTTTACAAAATTTTTAGTGTAAATATGTGAAAATATTAACATTTACAAAGAGAAAAATTTGGAGTTGTATTTATGGATTATTATGATAGTATTTTGCTGGTCGGACCCACTTCACTTAACTTTTGGTGGAGTTGTCTCTGTGTTATTGTATTAACAACCCGCTTTATCCTCATTAGGGTCACAGGGGTCAGTGGGGGCCTAATCCAGCTACAATGGGTGAAGGTGGGGTACACCCTGTATGAGTCTCCAGTTCATCTCAGGGCTGAACATATATAGACAAACAATCACTCTCACATTTACATCTATGGACAATTTAGATTAACTAATTAACCTATCAGTGCATGTGTTTGGATGGTGGGAGGAAACTGGAGAAAACTCACCCAACC
Organism: Siphamia tubifer; assembly: GCA_020466265.1. Taxonomy (NCBI): domain Eukaryota; kingdom Metazoa; phylum Chordata; class Actinopteri; order Kurtiformes; family Apogonidae; genus Siphamia; species Siphamia tubifer. The sequence continues at coordinate 36,858,242 of CM035799.1, read as the reverse complement.
CGCCATTTAAAAAAAAAAGAAAAAAAAAAAAGACTATGATAGCATTCTGGTCAGTTGTGTAAGTTTCGACATTTCTGTCTTTGGTGTCTCACAGTGACATCCAGGTACGATAGTATGTGTTTGGAAAGACTCTCAAGGAACAGTACAGTACATGGTCCCAGAATAGAATCGAATAGAGCTGATACCATGTAGTAGGAAAGCAGCTTTTGACTTCTGACATATTTTCAGTTATTGGTGTAACTCTAGGATTGGGAACTTGGATATATGATTCGTAGAGTTTATAGAATCATAACCTCCAGGAAGACAGATTAGTTTATCAAATTTCAATGACACGTTGCTTTCAGGATTAGAGTCTCATAAAAAGGGTAGATGATAGAAATTCAGTATGAAATGTCATGACCAAAATACATACAGAATACAATAAATACAAGTTGAAATCGGAGCATTTCTTGCAGTTTTACAACAATGTTCTGGGGCTACATTGTTTTACTAGTTAACTCTAGTAGAATTGGTTGAAAATAAAGAGATACATGTATGAAAAGTCACCCATTGAACATCACACCTGTACAAATGCACCTTTCATTACCCAATATCATTAAGACATTTGTTTTTCTCTTTACACTGAGAAATGTTGAAAATGCAAAAATTATGTACATTGTAAAACAAAGACAATTTTGTAAGGAAGTTTCTATTTTGAAAGGGTATGGGACCAAAAAGTGTGTTTCTAAAGATGAACCAATAAAGACAAATGGCTGAAGAATTACTGTAATATATATAGTCAAATCCTTTTTTTTTTTTTTCATTTACATCTTTGTTCATCCTTTGATTGGAGAACAAATGTATGTTCAAAATGAGGCATCGATAGCATGCACACCTGTGGCCTATCATCTTTCAAATAAAAATAAAAGTAAAAATGAAAAAAAAAATTCAGATATCAGTTGCTCTGGACAGTTGATATGTTTTCCAGTTGTGCATTCTGGTATCCACAAAGTTTTAGTTTTTTTTCCCCATGTGTTTTCTTTCTCTGAATTTTTTTAAATATGTGTGAAAACTTCCTATCCTGGAGACCCAGAGAATCTTTATTTGGATAAACATGGAGGTAAAATATGAGGCTCTATTTTTGTTTGTTTTATGGCATAACAAGATTTTTTTTTTTCATTTGAAGTTGTTTTGTAAAATAGTTTCTGTATGAATGTATTTTTATTGGAAAAATCGATAAAAACAAACACAAAAAGAATTTATTGGATTTATGTGTGGTTTTGTTGTCTTTCTTTGACATTTCTCCCGAGTCAGGAAATCTTTAACATAATTACTAATGTTATCGGGGTGTGATTTGTCTAAAAAAAAAAATCCAAAAAAAACCAAAGCAATTAACCAGCCTAATTATTTTTTAAGTTCATGCACAGTAAATTTTGCAGTGTTAAATCAACACTTAGAGAGTTAATTTGGAGACAATGGGACCAAATACACTCTAGAAGAAGTTAAATAAACTCTCTAAGTGTTGATTTAACACTGCAAAATTTACTGTGTGGATAAGGCCTTATTACATGATTTTTTTAGCAACAGTTGAACATTAATCTAAAATGCAAATAAAAAAATACATGAAACATTTGATTTTCAGCCACGTTTATGATGTAGGAGACGACCCAATTAATTAATGTCCAAGATCGTGGATAAGGGTCGATCATGCGGACATGGTAGAAGGTTTATGCCAGTGGTTCCCAACCTTTTTTGGCTCATGACCCCATTATTGCGGCTTCCAACATGTTCCTATAGCCGCCTGAGAGTATGAGGTTGGTTTCTTTCTGTGGTTATTTGTGACGCGCTGAACGTCTTTGGTGGATTAAACAAAGGCTGAGATTCATGATGCTTCTTTGAATTTATTTTGTGAGAAACATGATCAGAACAATTACAGCAGGGGTGTCAAAGTGCGGTCCACGAGGGCCGGTGTCCTGTATGTTTTAGATGTTTCCCTCTTCCATTACACCTGGAGGCCATTGTATTATTATCAGTCTGATGACTTATTTAGTGTTTAAATATTCAGAAAAATTCAACTGTTTTACTTTATTTTGTGCATGGAAACCCTAAAGCAAGAGGTGTTTTTTTTTATTATTTTATTTCACCATTTTTTTTTAAATTGCTGTGACCAAATGTCAATACTAGTTTTCTTCTTTAGTAATTTTTTTTCCCCAAAATGTTCCACATTATTTGTCATTTTGTAAATATGTATTAGTTTTTGTTCATTTTGTTTATTTTTCTACATTTTGGTTCTTTTAATTTTTTAATTTTTCTTTCTTTTTGTGTCTTACTTTGCTCATGTTACCAATTATTTTATTAGTTCTCAGGAGTTAAAGGGTTAAACTGAATCACATGGAAGAGGGAAATATCTAAAACATGCAGGACACCGGCCCTCGAGGACAGGAGTTTGACACCTGTGCATTACAGGGTGGATATATGACGGAATGGAAAACCAGGAAATTTGACTGAAATAAAAGTGAAATAAAGAAAAGACGAAAAAAGCATAAAACCTTGAAAGTGTAAAAGCGGTCAACAAAAAATGCGGCCCACCGACCGTCATTCTCTCCTCTGTGGACCCCCTGCTGAAGGCTCACCTTTATGCACCAATGTGCGCACACCCACTTCCGTTGGTACCACCCCCAAACCTCCCTAGCTTCTACACCCATTTTAACATCACAAATTTCTAGCGACCCCAGACATTCAAACCTGTCTCACCCTCTCATTACCTGCTCTTAAGTGAGGAACTAAATCCCTCAGTTATGTAATTCTTCCTCCATCACTAAACCTGCAGCAGCTATACCAGGTAAAGGGAGAATGGGGTTGTTGCAGATCCACTGCTTTACCTCAGAATAGGTACTAGGGCATTAACAACTTCAGTTTTTTTCAAGTCCGTCAATAAAGTCGGAGTCGAGTCGACTTGTAGTGATGATGTCATCACATTGTCAGCTGAGGAACAACACAAAAAACACAAAAAAACAAACAAAAAAAAACACACGGACACACGTCTGTCCAGCAATGAGCAACTTGTATTAAAGTTCACTGCAACATAACAATGTCCACTGACAAGACACAAGCATCAACATGTTAGCGCCAACAAAACAAAGGCTAACGTTAGCAAAGAGTTTTCTGTTCAATTTAACTGAACATCAGTAGTTGAACAAATGTCCACATTTTGTCTGGACACATGACTCTAAAACTGGACTGTCCACACGTCTGTCATGGGTCCTCACTTTTCATATTAAGTGCAAAACTTTTAAGTCAGCGGCCGACAATCCGCACACCACACTGTCCACATCATGTTTGGAAAAAAGGGGCGTGTTGTCTGCGCTGCTGCTCACTCAGGTTAGCTAGCGGATGCTGCTTATATCACGCATATTAGCTAACGAGTGCCTTTTCAGGTGGCCGTTAAGTAAAATAGTTAAGTAAAAGAGTGACAGACATACATGTGATGTGTGTCTGCCCACCACAACTGTCTTACCTACAGCAGCTACGTCTTGTTTAGGTCTGACTGTGTTTAGAGAAAGAGAGAGAGAGGGAGAGAGAGAGAGAGAGAGAAATAATAACATGCCACTTGTCAACTCCTCCAAATTTAAGTCAACTTGTGCTACGGGAGTCGACGTGTCTGTTAATGCACTAATAGGTAGCATTAACTTTATATTTTGGACATTAATACACTTATTATAATGTATAAACTAGTGACGGAACGATGGAGCAGGAAGTTGACAGGTGGATTGTTGCGCCATCCGCAGTAATGCAGATGCTAAACTGATCCGTTGTGTGAAGAAGGAGCTAAACCAGAAGGCGAAGCTCTGCATTTACCAGTCACTCTACGTTCTGACCCTAACCTATGGTCATGAGCTTTGGACTCCCTGGGGAGGTGTTTCGGGCATGTCCATCGGGAGGAGACCCAGGACACTCTGGAGGGATTATATCTCTTTCCTGGCCTGGGAACGCCTCGGGATTCCCCTGGAGGAACTGGCTGAGGTGGTTAGAGTGAGGGACGTCTGGGCTTCTTTACTGGGGATGCTGACCCCATGACCCGGTCTCGGATAAGTGGGAGACGATGACGATAATATGAAACTCATGACCACATATGCTCCCCTACAGTTTACAGGAGATGTTCCAGCCCAGGAAAAGTGACTATAACTTAAGGGGAATACATGTTTTGAAGAAAATGAAGAACAAAGGATGTAGAACAAATGTACAATAAATACAATAAATAAATAAACAATAAATATCTCTGTTAGGGGGGAATCTGTGGAAATAATCTGGATAAAAATCTAAAAAAGTCTTCAATTTATGCATTTAAAAGGATGTATAAAATTAATATAAGGAGAAAATACAGTTTTATTATTATTATTATTATTATTATTATTATTATTATTATTATTATTATTATTATTATTATTATTATTATTATTATTATTATTATTATTATTATTATTATTATTATTATCTGAACAAGTGAAAATGTAGTCATAAAATTGAAGAATGCATAAAGTAAGGTATTATTGTGATGAATTAACATAAACTATTATGATTAGGAGATATTATCATATTTATTAAAGACTGTACCGTAAATTCTGGATTATAAGCCGCTACTTTTTTCCCAAACTTTCAACCTTGCGGCTTTTTCAGTGATGCGGCCAATTTATGTAATTTTCCTAACGGCCGCCAGAGGCGCTCGAGTAGAAAAGGTAAGATTTAGACCGGTGGAATATATGCGTCGAGGAAGACTGAATGAAAAAGGAGGGGCAGAACAAACGCGGGGGGGGGGCTTTAAGTGGGACCGCAAAAGGTGACGGACAGGTGTACAGGGGGTAAAAAGTTGCTTAAAGAAAAACCCGCGGCGGTGTGTGAGAGAAGACAGAGGCTCGACCAGACCCTGTGGATTATTTTTGCACGTTGGCACGGAGGAGTTTGACCTGAACTCTGCGAAAGAGAAAGTTATCGCTGACTCTGCGATAGATGTGGCGAGGCGGCGACCAGCCACCTGTTTGTGGATGCGGCGGACAATAGTGGATATATATTTTTCCCTCCCTTACCTTTGGAAATATACACTTTTTTTTCCTTGGATTACTTTCAACGGGACCTGGACTCTGCAGGTCTGCATCAAACCTTAAGTGTCATTTTCCGTTCATTTTGCCGGCTGTGATTTTTGGACTGTGGACTTTAACCCTTGTGCGGTCCTTCGGGTCAAAGAGACCCGGTGGTTCACAAATGTACCTTTTTATACGTACTGTAGGATGCCATTGCTTACTACTGAAAACAGTAATATATCCTTGGGGGGTGGGGTGATGAGTCTATGGAACTGAACTTTGGAATCTGGGTTTTTAAGACCCGATTGTAGGACACAGCCAGTGTGCCTTTTACGAAGGACCGCACAAGGGTTAATGAAGGGCATTTAGTTTCATTCGCGGGACTTGAAGTCGGGTTTGGGTTAATTTTGTGTTTGTGTTACATGTTTTAATGTGGGCACATGCGGCGTATATACAGGTGCGGCTTGTGTATGTACAAAATCACTTTTCCTCTTAGAATGAGGTGGGTGCGGCTAATAATCAGGTGCGCTCTATAGTCCGGAAATTACGGTATTTGTAGTAAATATAAAGTGAATATAAATATACTTGATTATACAAATTATGTGAGGTGATTTACAAAATAGTGTGTATATAAATGGTTATGGATGGACATAAAAAGTGTGTTAAAGCATAGGAAGCACAATCTATTTGATTATCAGTTTTGAGTGCAAAAAAAAAAAATTGATTGGTGCATTGATGTTTTGATGTTTTTTAATTGAAAAAACTGAACTGAACTGAAAGAGAATAAAGAAGAAAGTTCAGACACTGACACTTCCAGTAATAACACAGTCATAATATTCTTTTAAAAATCGAAAAGAGACCAAACCAGAATGCAGAGGTGGAAGTAACTAAGTAAAACTACTTTCATTACTGTATTTAAGCATATTTTTAGGTATCTGTACTTTACTTGAGTATATTTACTTTTACTCCCTACATTTTTGTATAAATAATCTTTACATTCTGAAAATAGACTCATTACTTTTTCAAACAAGACAAATGTGACAGTATGAACATTTTGTTGCAAATCAGAAATTGTGATTTACTATATCATAAATTTGACTTTTTATCTCGTGATTATCTATTTCTTCTATCATAATTGACTTTTTTATCTCATAATTTTTACTTTTTATTTCATAATTCTGAATTTTGACTCCAAATTTTGACATTTTAATCTGATAATTGTGACTTTTTATCTCTTAATTTTGAGTTTTCGTTTCACAATTTAGATTTTTAACAAATTTTATTCTAATCTCCTATTTATGACATTTGAAATATTCTGTCCCTACCCACTACCCCATGACCTAATAAATAAACTCACTATTATACACTTTTTTTAAAAAAATATATTTTTGAACATTGGTTAAATCAGTATTATTTCATCCATAGGAAAGAAAAATGCAATTTGAATTTTTACTTTATTGTACTTTTTTACTTTTACTTCAATAAAGGTGTTGAATCAGTACTTCTACTTCAGAGTATTTTTTCACACCAGTATCTGTACTTCTACTTAAGTACAGAATGTGAGTACTTTGACCACCTCTCAAATAGTAAATCCTGCCAATAACAGCAGATTGTCTGGGACCACAGCACAGCTGAAAGTCTCCTGCTGCATTAACATGATCACAGTCTAGTACAGTGTCAACTAACTGAGTGGTTTGTATGGATGTTCACCTTCACATTAATTTTACACACGTATGTTACATGATTAAAGGTTAAAGCAGCATCCATGCATGATTGATACTGACATAAATGTGTCTTTATTTACTGTGAAGTGTTCATTTATTGTATTTAAATTGAAGCAGTAAAAAAGATTAAATCGATTCTGTATTTTTATTTTGTATTTTCAGAAACTGCTCTGTACCCAGAATGCATCACTGTACCCATATCTGTATCATAAACACTAGTGACGTCTTGTGCCAAGCAATGGTCAATTAGGCACAAAATAAAGAAATAAAAAAATAAAAATCTGTATCAGAGGTCCTAATCAATAATGTGCCTTAACAGTTTAATATTAACACCATAGAAGTAGTTTCAGAGGTGGAAAGTAACTAAGTAAAAGTACTTTGTTACTGTACTTAAGTAGATTTTTTTTAGGTATCTGTATTTTACTTGAGTATTTCTTTTTCTGGCAACTTTTTACTTTTACTCCCTACATTTTTGCATAAATATTTGTACTTTATACTCCCTACATTCTCAGAATAGACGTATTACTTTTTCAAACTAAACAGATGTGACGGTATCAAAAGTCAAAGTCAAAGTATCTTTATTTGTCTCTTGGACAGAGGGGTCTGCTCACCCTCCCTCTCATTATATTCATACCCACAATAAATACATTCATTAAGATACATTAATAAAAACATATACAATTAATAAAAGCCTAAAAACATAAAAATATACCAAAAAAAATATAATAAAATAAAAACAATCATGATAACAATAATAACAATTCAACAGCCACATAAATCATAACATATGTAGTCAAGGCTGCACCACGTCTATAATGTTCCTGCCACTTTCGTTCCATTTGTTTATTTATTTGTGTGATTGACAGTGGGATGAACGACTGCTTATATCTATTTGTTTTGCAGAGTGGGACCCTATACCTCCTTCCCGAATTCAATAAAACATATTCTGTATTTAAAACATGTGATACATCTGTTAAAATATTCTTTCCCTGTTTAAAAAGAGCTTGTTGGAACATAGACATAGTTTATTGATTGACCAATCAATAAACAATAGTTTATTGATTGGTCAATACATACAATCAATAGTTAGGATAAATTCATAAATATACATTAACAAAACAATTTTTTTTTTATAAGTGATGGTCGAGGAGCCCAGATAAAGGCATGGTACGCTGCTGCACCGTGGTCTCCTCATCCGATTATTTACTATATAACAATGTTACATACATTATAATATAAGGTACTTAAATATATGCCTTTAGAATTAGTGTTGACATTTACATTGCATGTGCATATATATATATATATATATATATATACATATATACACACATACATACATACACACACACACACACACATATATATATATATATATGTACACACATACATACATACATACACACACACACACATATACATATATATATATATATATATATATATATATATATATATATATATATATATATATATATATATATATATACATACACACACACATACATACATATACTCAACATCATCATAATAATGGTCACATGTGTGTGCCAGTTGAGGTCACAATCTATATGAACTCCTAAATATTTATAGGACTGGACCAGATCAACATTGTATGAAAGAACTGTGACTATATATTATAGTTATGAGTATTATCTCTCAATTTTGTCTTTTTATCTCAGAATTTGGACTTTTTATTTCACAATTTTAACATTTCATATCACAATTTGGACTTTGTCTCTTAAAATTCAGCATTTTTTAATCACATATTTCTATTTTTTTTATGTCATGATGACTATTTTTTTCCTAAATTTCCTGCCCATACCCACAAAACTGAGAACAGTGACTCTATGAAACACATTATTTCCGCAGTAACTCACTTTTAAATACTTGATTTTAGATACTTTTGAAACTTTTTTTCCTGGTTAAATAAGTATTAATGTATTACCACCTCTGAGTAGTTTATATCAGGGTCCATGTCTGCTTTTATTAGATCTTACCACAAATGTTTGTTGTGGAAACAGACTGTGAAATGTACAAATGTTCTTTTTAGAATCAATCAACCAATCAAATTTTATTTATATAGCACCTTACAATATCAAGAGCTGCACAAGGTGCTTTCCAAAATGAGATAAAAACAATAAAAAAACAAGTAACAATTATAAAACCAAGGTAAAAACAAAGATAAAACAAGTTATAAAACCATAGCAACAACATTAAAAAAGGCACATTCAGTCAAACGCTCGCTTAAATAAATGTGTTTTTAACTGAGATTTAAAAACAGCTAACTCAGTCATTGTTTGTAGTTGTGTTGGAAGTATATTCCACAGCCTTGGGCCAAAAACTACAAAAGAACGTTCACCATATTTTTTTTTACTTGGATTTGGGGACAACCAAAGAGATGTGATCTGAAGAGCACAGCGTGTTGACTAGTTTATGGATGGTTACAGTGAATCTATTTATAGATAGAGGTTTTTTAAAAGACATAGATCTATATTTACATTTTTAGAAGTCAAACTTCCATAGATATATAGATAAATAGATGTATTTAGATTTATAGATAGAGTTAAAGATAGGTTTCACATTCCAAACATTTTATCATCCTATATTTTCCTACATTGCATGACACCATGTATGTGTCTATCCCAAATCCCACGGTGTCAAAATGTCTGTGACGTCAAGTACACATGACTCCTGGACTTTTATCTGCATCCTTCCTTCACTATACTCTGACCACTGCAGTCAGGTTTTTTTCTGTTTGTTCCCCTTGGTTGTTTGTGTTAATAAATCCTTTTTATCCCTTTAATATTGTGAATGTTAGTGCCATCCACTCACATACTGCAGACTGAGTAACGGATGACTGACAACAGGCTCAACCAGGAAATAATAAAATGGATGGTCAGACTTTTGTCAGAAATATATAAGAATGAACCCGTTGACACATACTGGTCACTACAGTGGACAGTTCTTCTACACTTGTTCTCTTGTATATTTGTGTTTTTTGTTGTTTTAGTTCCATATCAGTCAGTTTATATCATTACCTGATCTGTTCTTAATACCTAATCTGCACTAACATGTTTACCTGTAAAATCAATTGCTTGTTGTTATTAGATTGTAATTAACAGTCTCTTCTTAAACAAAAACTGCATTGAAAACAGTGGCGGCCGGTGCAAAAAAAAAAAAAAAAAAAAATACGATACGCTTCGGAGGCTGTCAGATTGTCCATAGCTTTCCTGTCTATTCCAATGAAATCCATGAAATACGCAAAAATCTTGCCATTCGTTACGTTGGGTCACGTCGTCATATTATTCTCCCAGCTCTGCACCACATTCGGGTGAGGGGATAATAACGCCAACTCCAGCCCACATAGTGGAACAGATGTAGTTGTCTTTCTCTGGAGGCTAAATCCAAAATAAATTCATGAATTGTGATCTCTACAAGTGTGTGTTTTATGTGATATTAATGAATACGAATGATATTCTGGTACAATAGCGATAGCACAGTAACGGTGCACACTTTACCATTGTTGTTGTTTTGAGTTTGGCGCATGTGCTTTGATACTGAATGAAGTGGTAACGTCACCGAAATGTGGAGAGGAGCTGCGTAAACAGCATCTTCCAATCTTTCCACTATCTGGATTTGTTTTTTAACTTATATTTTTCAGAGCCCCATAGCTCCGCCTTGATAAGATACATTTGACCAATTATTGCCAATTACAGTGCGCCCATCCAAGTTAAAAGTACAGCGGTCGCCACTGATTGAAAATGTTTGACGTCATAGTGTTCCGATATTGTGTTTTAAATACATGTTTCTTTGCTTCATAGTTTAAACATATGTTTTCCAGCTGAATGGATTGTTATGACCTTTGGTCATTTGTGTAAGTATTTTGTGTATCCTCCTGGACACAGGGTGGAGTTGTTTCCCCCTCTCTCCACTTTGTCTGTGAGTGTGTGTGTGTGTGTGTGTGTGTGTGTGTGTGTGTGTGTGTGTGTGTGTGTGTCCCATTTCCTCTTATCCAGGTGGCTGAAGGTGATTGGCTGCAGACACCTTTTTAAAGAGGAAGCTGATGAGGCTCTGGGCTCTTCACCTTCTCCATGCTGCTACAGATGGGTCACTTTGAGGACGACTTAAGTCTTTTGAAATTTTTGTGTAAACAGACTATTGATTGTTTCAATCCCTTTTATCTGTAGGGGAGGGAAGCCATTTTGTTTTCACCATTTTCTCCTGTTTTTTGGTTAAGAAGTTTAGAGATTGTAATTCTTTTGTTTATTAGATAAGATGATTTTCTGTTGAAGAACCTTTTTGTTTGTTGTTTTGGCCTCACCCTCCCTGACACTTTTTGTTAATATAATAAATATTGAAAGTATTGGATTGAATATTAGTGTATGACCCTTTCATTTGTGGAAGCTGGAAGAAGGTGGGGAGCCACTTTATGTTGCGCTCTGGTTCCCCTAGTCTGGGGCGTAACATAAAATTTTTGGAACTCCATAAAAAATAGGTTTGTTAAAAATAATTCAATCACGTTGCTTTTTTTTTTCAGGCCTAAAGAGGAATAAAAACACACAATCGGTGGATTTCTTTGACATTTTAGTTTGACACATTCTTATTAAGAGCATTTCAAGGTTGCACAAGAAAAGTGTAAAAATACCATATTGTACGATAGCTTTAACACACTGTATCCAGAGCTATCATGTAAAGTTGGATAAAATCAGTTGTTGTGATGGTTTTTTTCATATGAGACATTTCTATTTAGTGTGTAAGGACACAAAAGCACATCCAGAGTTGACGGTTCTAACACCACCATGTGTATTGTATGCACCTTCTGTTCCCTTTTGCTCAAGCCAAGAGTGGTGAGTCTTCATCTTTGTCTTCAAGAAATGTATGCAAATTAAGCTGCAACACAAACAAATCCCAGATAAGAGCTGCGCACACAGACAAATGGTCTCTTCATTTACAATAGCAAGTGTAAAGTGCTTCAGTTTTAACACTTCCACAACACTCTGAGCCCTGGATAATGACTGAAGCGCTAGCAAGAGTTTCACAGATATGTTTATGGCTATTTCATTTAAATTGTCAAAACCATCAAGAAACAGTGTCATGAGAACTCGTAAAATAAAATAAAAAAAAAATGTAATAAAAAATAGGACTTTAAAAACAAGTAAAGGAGATGAAAGACTGAACAGAATGTCTTTAATTTGACGTTTAGGGACAAAAAGTCTCCTCACTTCCTAAGTGATAATCCAGGTCAAATAGGTATGTTCTAGCAATGACAGTATAGTTGATCTAACATTTGCACAGTAGTTAATTTCCAAGTATGACAGACAGTCCTTTCCAAATAAGGACATTTTTAAATGTTTCCATAAGAATACAAAGAGTAGATTTAAACACAGTTTTGTGATTCTCAGTCCAACTGAGTTTATGAAATTAAATCTTAAAATAGAACCACCGATCATCTACGAATCCAAAACTAAAACAACAAAACTTAAGAACCATAAAGACTCGTAACTGAAATCAAAACACTGTTCAAAAAATCCATCACACACCTTTTCTCCTCCCTTATTCCCACTTATGCCAGTGAGAGGAACGGAGAAGTGGACTTGCACCACTGTGCGTTGGGGGGCCAATATTGCAAAAGTCACCTGGACACACCCCAGTGATGCAGGTCTGCGAAACTACAACCCTATATCTGTGGAACAGGTTGATGGGAGTGATTGACAAAAAAAAACAAAAAAAAAAACAATGTTTTCGATAATAAAATAAAATCTTTGAAAAATAAAAGATGTATCCTGTATAATGAACCAACATTCCTATAGACAAGTTTACACCACAAACCCTGGGCGGTGCTATTACCATCCAGACATGCAAGTTATTTCTGCCGGAAGATGTGAACAGACTTCGATTGTTAGCTTTTTATGAGCTATAATGTCCTGGGAACATAGTTTTAATACTTTGTCTAGAGATGACGTTATTGTCCACCGCCCGAATATGGTGCAGACCTGAGAGGATAATATGACGATGTGGTCCAATGTGCATATTCCATGGATTCCATTGCAATAGACAGGAAAGCTATGGACAATCTGACAGCCTCTGAGGCGTATCAGTATCTACATATAAAGCACTAATATATAATAATAAATTCTCTCTCTCTCTCTCTCTCTCTCTCTTAGAACAGTCCACTGGGTGAGTCGTCGCCTCTTTGGCTGTGTAAAGCCAGTGTATCCCAAAAATAAGTCTAAAACAGGTTATCATTAGTTGGTCTTTTGTCCACAAAGTGATGGGAACACACAAAAACATTGGATTCTTTAAATTCAATGCCCATGATTCAGGAGTGCATAAACATTGTCTCTTTGTGGCAGGTTTGTGGTTAAAACACTCTCTATCTAACCACTTGTTCAGGTGTTTTCTTGAGTTTTTAACATCAAGGACAGCACATGTAGGTCCTGAACCACTTTTTCTCTCGTAGATGTCCATAATTTTTCTCATTGAATCACTGCGTTTATATCAGAGTTAACCAGTAAAGTCAACTGGAGGAGCCAGACAGGAAGTGAAGAGCATATTCAGGAAGTAAAGTTGAAACGGGTCAAAAACTTGTCTATAGCTGCTACTCTTTGATTAAAAGCACTGACACTGGTATGTCCAGACATTCATGGGTACTGGACAATTTATGTGATGAAAAAGAAAAAGGCTAATTAATAAAATAACCAAAAATTCAAATCTGTTTTATGGCATTTTTGTCTCATAACTTCCTGTTTTATTGTGAAACCTAACTCTCCTCTCAGTCCAGGTCCACCTGTTCCCCATTAGCTCTTGTATAAATAGTCTGCGTTCGCCTTGTTTTCATCCTGTCGTGCATCTTCAGCCTTGTTCACAGATTGTCAAGAATTTTCAACCTTATTGCTATGTTTTGGTTCCTTGTTCAGAGTGATTTTTAGTTTGTAAGTTTTGACTCATTTAGTTCATTACATTTTATAGTTTGACTTTTTCCTCCTTCTGAGTGATCTTGTGTTTGATTTGTTACTTTATCCAGTTGATTAGTTAAGATTTATAACTGTAGTTTTCCTCCTTTTCTGGAGTGATTTTTTATTTTAGATTTTTTTGCCTTATTTCATAGCTTGTTTGTGGTTCTTGTTAACCTGTGAATAAAGTTGATTTATTGTACACCCTGCACCCGAAGCCTTTTTCTGCGTGCCGGCCTGACAGTTTGCCTTCAATTTATTCACACATTGATTAAATCTACAAATGTTATACTTAATATTTTATGGTAATGTCATTAAAGGTATATTTTTTAAGTGCAATCTAATTAATTTTTGTGTGTATGTATATGTGGATGAGAATATTCAAGATCAACCAGGAGAAAAGGATCCTCCCAGGAGCAGTTTTCAACACATGCACATATCCCCCCCCCCACCCCACCCCCCCACCACAGCTGACATGTGCTGCAGGACCAAAGGTGGGGGTGAAAGTGGGGTCAGTCACCCCACATTAGTATAGTAATCTGTCAAGTCTTCATCACTTTCCGGGTGGTTTTCACTCATTCATCATGTTATTTTACTGCTTTGACCAGTGTGAGATTAAAATGGGGTTGAATACGTTTCACAAATTTATCTGATGGACCAGATTGGCCCAAGGGATGTTATGTTTGACGCCCCTGGTTTACATGATGCCTCTCCAGAGCCCAAACTGACTATATTTGGTCAAACTAGTGGAGCTGGGGAAACATGAGGGCTGATACTAAAGCTCATATTAAACTGCTGTGGTCCAATAAAATGGAAAGCTTCAATATATTAGTGCATTAATATAATTTGATGACCATGTTAATTTAAGTTAATTATATCTGTCCGTGCTTTGCTTTTATTACTAAAACATTTCATTCATCTAAAACAGGGGTGTCAAACATGCGGCCCGGGGGCCAAATGCGGCCCGCTAAAGGTTCCCATGTGGCCCCTGGAATGAATTTGCTAAGTGTAAAAATAACACAGTCAAGGCTTTGGAACTGATTTTAGTTCAGGTTCCACATACAAACCTCCAAAAAAAAATTACTCCATATTTTCTTCTCATTTTGATGTGAAAATAATTTAAATTATGCCCATAAATAATGATAACTTCAAATCTCTGTCCTTGTTATAGTGCAAAAAAATAACATTAAATTAGGAAAATATTTACACTTGTTAAATATTTATATGTGAAAAACCTGAATAAATATGAACAACCTGAAATTTATAAAGAAAATGAAGAACAAATTTAACAATTTAGTGTATTTGTAGCAGATCTGATCCATAATGCATGTGTGTAAATGATAAATTGAGGTATAGTATTGTTAGAATTCCATGTGACATTTCAGTTTTTTTTTAGGTTATTCACATCTGTCTTGTTGGATAGTTTATTTTAAAAAGTATAAAAAGGTAAAATAGTTTGTTTCCACTAAAACAAATACAAAAATGTATTATTGTCATTTTTTTCTAAGGTTATTATTATGCTATTATTTTACTCTAGAGATCAAATTGGGCTGAATGTGACCCCTGAAAGTGATGAGTTTGAGACCCCTGATCTAAAAGAAGCTTTGAAATTCCACTTCATCAGGTGATGGAGTTGTCAGTCACACCTGTCAATCAGAGATAATGTTATCTGACTAATGGGGCCATCATTTAAAGATCACCCAGTACAACTTTTATTAGAGTCTGAATAAAATGATGAAACCAAAATAGGTCCTTATGAAGATTTTCAGTCTTCACTGTTTTTAGAGAGAATATGACTGTAATTCTACAGGAATGTACTTATGCTACACTGGTAAATGGTAAATGGACTGTACTTATATAACACATTTTATACACCACTTAGTGCTCAAAGCGCTTTACAATTCCTCACATTCACCCATTCACACACACACACTCATACACCAGTAGACGGCTTCATGGTGTAGTGTGCTTCCCTGTATCTATGGAACCCCCCCCCCCCCCCCACATACACACACACACACCTATACATAGACAGTGAGTATGTTTCCATGCACTTAGAAATTCAAATTATTGCTAATTAAGAACTGAACTGGAATTTCGCAGAAGTCTGTGTTTATATGCCACAAACACAAATTTTTATTATTGTTCCACTGCCCGACATAGCATCAGTACCTTTACTTTTACCAGAGTATTTTCACACAAGTAGCTGTTCTTCTACGTAAGTACAGAATGGGAGTCATTTTATTACCTCTCTCTCGAACTCATTTTCTTTCAGGGGGTCACATTTAGTCTGATTTGCGGGCCAGACCAGTAAAATAAAAGCATAATAACTCAAACACATTTTTATTGTCTTTGTTTTAAAGCAAAAAAACAAAAAAAACAAAAACAAAACAGAAAAATAAACATTAAATTATAAAATCTATATCATTTAAAACATCAATGGGAGAAATAAGCTGAAAAAAAGAAAGATAAGTGTAACTTTAACAATATTCTGCCTCAACTTATCATTAGGGATCAGATCTACATTTTTCAAATTGTGCTGAATTTTCACAACACGTATAACATTTCAGGTTATTCACATTTTATTGTTACATATTCTAACAAAATCCCCTTCCTCCAAAAGAAAAGAACACTATATTTGTTAACTATTTCCGATACATACATACATACATACATATAACATAAAATGAAAACCATACACAAGAATAAATACAGAACCAACAAAAAAACTCAATAATAATAATCATAAATAATAATAATAATCTATTTGTGGAAAAAGACATGAAAAACACAAAAAAAATAAACCAAAAAATGAAAACAAATGAAAATAAGATGACAATAATATTAATATGGATCCAAAATGAGCCATTGTGAACAAAATAAATACAGAATTATCAAACATAGATTAAGGAAAACCTTCACATCTCCATCTCATTCTCATATTGTAGAAAGATATATCATTTATATTTTGTTTTAAACTGATGTAGACTATGGCACTGTTTAAGCTCCTCCCCCAAACTGTTCCACAGTTTTACCCCACAAAATGAAACACAAAATGATTTCCTATGTGAACGTATTCTATTTATTTTAAAATTGTGTTTCCCTCTTAATTGATATTCCCCATTACGTTCCCTAAATAGAATTTGTATGTTTTGTGGTACTTGATTTGATTCCACTCCGATTAACGTGTTTACATCGCAGAATAAGGCAATAATTCAAATTTCTCTAAGTCAGGGGTCTCAAAGTCATTTTCTTGAGGGGCCACATTCAGCCTGATTTGATTTCAAGTGGGCCGGACCAGTAAAATGATAGAATATAAACCTATAAATACTGACAAGTCAAACTTTTTGCTTTAATTTTAATGCAAAATCAAACAAACAAACAAAACAAAACAATTAAATTATGAAAATAATTACTTTTATAAACCATTCAAGCAAAAAAAAAAAGACATTTAAGTAATCTAAAAAAAAACCCTGAAATTTCTTAAGAAAAATAACTGCGATTTTAACAATAATCTGCCTCAACTCATCATTTTTAAATGTGCATTATGGATCAGATGTACAAAGACAGTAAAAAACTACAAAATTGCTTAAATTGTGCTGAATTTTCTTTAGACATTTCAGGTTATTCATATTGGTTTTGGTTTGTCATATTTTATAGTTACAGGATAGTATAAAAATGTGAATATTTTCACAGTTATCTTTTTTTTTTTGCACTAAAACAAAGACAAAAAATTGAAGTTTTCATTATTTATTGGCATAATGTAATAGTATTATTTTCACATCAAACAAGAATAAAATATGGAGTCATTATTGTGTTTGTATTATTTATATGTAGGTTATTCTGTTATTATTTGACTCTAGATAATATTGCTCTGTATGTGGAACCTGAACTAAAATACGTTCCACAGCCTTGACTGTGGAATTATTGCAGTTTACAAATTCATCCCAGGGGCCGCATTGGAACCTTCAGTGGGCTGCATTTGGTCCCCGGACCGCATGTTTGAGACCCTTGCTCTAGGTGAATGTAAACCTACCTACTGATGAAGAGGTTTGAGGGGGCTGAGGCTCAGGCCAGACTCCAGTTTCGCAGGTATAGACATTC
Source organism: Siphamia tubifer (assembly GCA_020466265.1). Taxonomy (NCBI): domain Eukaryota; kingdom Metazoa; phylum Chordata; class Actinopteri; order Kurtiformes; family Apogonidae; genus Siphamia; species Siphamia tubifer. The sequence continues at coordinate 36,840,401 of CM035799.1, read as the reverse complement.
CTTAGCAGCCCCTCCCACCTCCACCCCTCACATCCTTCCGTCCCTTCTCTCTCCTGTCATCTTGGAGGTGATGAACAAGTTAATTACTGTGGGCTGTTGATAAAAGGAGGCTATTATCTTTTCACAGTGGACTTTGAACTCTGACAAAGGAATCTACTCCTGCTCGTCTCCAGCTTTTTGGTTATGCAATTCTGTCAGTGGTGGTGGTGGCTGGATGCCAGTGTTTTCAGTGTATCCCAATGCTCAGATCCCCTTTGAGATACTGACATAGGCTAGAGTTTGATATGGGTTTAGTTTTGAAATCGTGTCAAAAAGATATTACATAAGAATTGAAATGTTTCAGTAAAAAATCTGCGTCAGCATGGGGGCGAAATGTTTGCTGAAAATGATGCAATTCGCATGTCACACCACTATACGTGCTGAATGTCACTAGAATCAAGGATTTTCTGTTCAAACCAGACACAGAAAAACTCATTCATTCATTCATTCATTCATTCATTCATTCATTCAGCTAAAAAAGAAATTAAAAGAAGATGCATTTCATTTAAGGGGGTTCAGCTGTGGAACAGGGCTGATCTCAAACAAAATGTACATCCTTTATTATGTTCAAGAAATCATTATGTGCATTTTTATTTAGGAGTTATGACTGTAAGTGAGGGGGGTTGGGAGAAAAAAAAGGGGGGGGGGTCATGTATGTGTATGAGTATGTATGTATGTGTATATATATTTATGTATTTATTGTTTTTCTTTTCTCTACCTGTTTGATATCATGAATTGTGTAGCTTAAAGATGTATGGTAGGTGGGTGTTAATAAGCTGTGCTTCTGCCTGAGCCTTTTTCAGTCAAATTCTACAGTAAATTGTTCTAACCCTAACTAAACTAAACTAAACTAAACTAAACTAAACTAAACTAAACTAAACTAAACTAAACTAAACTAAACTAAACTAAACTAAACTAAACTAAACTAAAACTCCATTTTCAGTAGGTTAGATTATTGTAATGGTGTCTTCACTGGTTTAAACAACAACAAAAAAAATCAATCAGGCAGCTACAGCTGATCGAAAACACTGCTGCCAGAGTCCTAACCAGAACCAGGGAACTGGACCACATCACACCAGTCGTCAAATCCTTCCATTGTCTTCCTGTGGGTCAAAGGATAACATTGTAAATCTTACTCCTGGTCTATAAAGAACTAAACGACCTTGGACCCAAATCAGAGACGTGCAGTTAAGGGGGGCAGGTGAGGCAGGGTCTCACCAGACATAATCCAGCATGAGTTATGATCCATGTAAATAATACTAATAAAGATTTGTCCAAGTGTCTCTGCTATAAATCACATGTCTGTATGATTCGAATGCTTTCAATCATTTTCGTGACCAAAATTGCTGTATTTGTTTGTTTCCTATTCAACTGCAGTGAATATGCAGTGAAGTGAGGCAGCTCCAAAACATGCCTCACCACAGATTGCACAATCCCTTGTTAACTGTTCGAGCGCGTGCCCTTTGCGCTTCCTCTGTGCATGTCAACAACGTAAAGCTGTATAAAGACGTTTTTATATACTTTACATATGTCTGTTATATGGCCTCACTTTCCTTATAATGTGTTGTGTTTTTTAAGTATGTTTTCCACTTATGCAGCGTTAACAATTTTACATAAAACAAAAAATTATAAAAAAAATTGTATATATATATATATATATAGATATATATATAGATAGATAGATATATATATATATATAGATAGATAGATAGATAGATAGATAGATAGATAGATAGATAGATAGATAGATAGATAGATAGATAGATAGATAGATAGATAGATAGATAGATAGATAGATAGATAGATAGATAGATAGATAGATAGATAGATAGATAGATAGATAGATAGATAGATATTCTTCATAAAAAATATCTTCCAAGGGGGTACATGTATTCCACTTTTTGAACCCATGCTGTAGGGTCTCCTGTACAAACCAGAGAGTACAAAAATGATTGAAAATTAAGTTCACAATAATGTTCTTTGTTGTTTTTTTTTCAACTTTCTGTGCTTGGACATTTATGCCCCAGAGTGTCCACCTGATAAGGTAACTATGTGATTGCTTCAGTCCCTGCAGCCAACAGGGAGCGCCAAACTTATGTAACATGTCATTTGTAACATGTCACCTGGAGCTATTGTGGGTATCTACTATAGGTATAGTTTGTATTTGAAGGAGAAAAACTTTGAAGAAAATTAAATAAAATTCTCTCAAGTTAATGTGACATACATTTTTCCTTGAACATTTAATGAACTTAGTTTATATAACATATTTTATGCCCCCAGTGCTTTACAATTCCTCACATTCACACCAGTTGACACCTGCTGCAATACCTGTCCCTACTGGGAGTAACTTAGGGTGCAGTGTGTGTGTCCAAGGACAATTTCACATGTGGGCTGTTGGCGCCAGGATTCAAACTGCCAACCCTTTGGTCATGGGACGACCTGCTCTAACAACCGAACCACAGCCTCCCCTGACAACAAACAATGGTAACTAATGCTTCATGGTCCATGAAACCTTCAGCTGTTTACATGCAATAAACTTGACACTATGCAAAAAACATTTTTGTTAGTTCAGTAAATAAGTTCTGGTCGAATTGGGATGTCTGTGGTTATTGGAGTAATGCAAAGGAAACTGAAACTGAAGAAGTGATACTATTCCTGTAATTCTCCTAATATATTCTACTGCTGTTTGGAACCCCAGGAATGCTTGAGCTGAGCCCCATGAATTTGTTGGTCAAAATGTATTAGTCATTATTGTGTTACAGTCACTGTGTTATTGAAATTATGTTGTGTTTATGAATGTATGGAATGGTGGGACCTCCACACCTTGTCATGATCACATGAACAGAGCTGGGCCTGTTTGCAGCAATCACTAATAGAAGTCATTCTTTTTGGCTGCATTTGGCTTTTTATGCAAAATTATGTCAATTTTATAAAAGCCTGTGAGGCAAACCTGTCATGATATAGGGCTGTACAAATGAAACTGAACTGAATTATATTATACTTTATAGCCCAGGTGTGTATATATAGTCAGCTCATAAATGGGTCACTGGGTTCTATTTATATTATAATGAAGTTACATTACAACAGATCTGTTTTTATTATGGTTATGGTACATCTTTGACATGGTATATATATGTATGTGTATATATATATATATATATATATATATATATATATATATATATATATATATATATATATATATATATATATATACATAACTGCACTTTTAGTCAATGTAAAATGTTGAAGGGCACATATCTGCTGTAGGAACTTTTTCAATTGGTCTGTGAGTGATTCATTCTGTTTGTAGCCAAACACTCTGCAGTTGTTCTGTGTTGTTGGTTCATGTTTAACAGGATGAATACTGTTAGGGTTTCTACAATATCACTGTCAACAAGGTCATTGTGTTGATGAAAAATAAGCCGCATGACAGCAGCTATCAAAACCTGTTGAGTGTAATTGAAAAAGAAAAAAAAAAGCATTTTAACATTTAGCTATTTTAATACAAAATAAGAAAATAAGAAGCCTGGTGTGAAAAAAAAAATGACTTCCTTCCTAACACATGCCATATGTGTTTTGTACATCAACCATTTACATATTGGATTTTCTGAAATAGTGGGCTGGGCCCTTCTTTGTCAGCTTAATAATTGTTCCAATAAGTAAAAAAACAAAACAAAAAAAAGGGTAAAGTTCTCAATGATGCTCTGTGTGTGTGTGTGTGTGTGTGTGTGTGTGCATGTGTATAAGCTGCAAAAATAGTTATTTATTCAGTTATTTATTTCACAATATCCCTTATGTTTTGCCACAAACCCACAGGAGGCTAAGCTTTGCCTATCCATCTACTGTATAGGTCTAGGAACGCTTCCTAGTCAGGGGAGGCGGGGCTAAAACGTTGTCTTTCAAATCCCTCTGTATGCAAAAAACAGTACTACAACCAATCAGTTAAAAGCTGGAAACTTCACTGAGAAAGTTATTATTATTATTATTATTATTATTATTATTATTATTATTATTATTATTATTATTATTATTATTATTATTATTATTATTATTATTATTATTATCTCTGCTCTAAAAGAAGATCCATAGTAACATATTAATCTTCTGATGAATACAAGATGCCAAAACCTACTTTTTCTAGCAAACTACTCTAAGCAGAAAAACACTCGTGGCTAAGAGCCACGAGTGTTTTTCTTCTAAACAGTGTGTAGTGTTTTGGCAACAAATACTGACCCTAAAACTACTTTATCTGGCAGTAGGATGCAGTAATAGGATCAAAACATGAGCATATATACCATTAAGTTCCCTGGATGAATCAGCTTAAAATATGTCAAATATGTTTATTCATCATAATAAAGATGTACATGATAGTTTAATTACACAAAAAATCTTGAATTAAACGAGGAAAAAAAAGGCTGTCAATGGAACATGTCAAAATAAGATTTCATGAAATAACATTTGTAAAGTCCAAACTCCAAACCAGATGTTAAAGTATAACAGTGTTTAATGTAAACACCAGTAGCAGGGCCGTACGATTCAACATTAGGCCTTCAGTGACGCCTCATATATTTACTTCGCCTCAGTATAGACTAGTCAAGCAGCACTTTATTTCACTAGCATTTAAAACCATCAAGTATGTATTCACAATTAAGATCAGGAAACTAATTACAGATATTGTCAAAAATAAAAAAAAGGTTATTTAAAATTATACTGTGTGATCTTAAACAAGTCTGTCTAATAAATTAC
>CM035799.1:36768113-36830613 GCA_020466265.1 Siphamia tubifer | reverse complement strand
TATATGTTGAATGACAATAAAGGAATCTTGAATCAACTGCACAGAGACTCTGAACACCAAATAAATTTAAACCATGAGTTTGAGTCTCTATCCCCTTTACTTAAATTAGGTGTGTTGATAGAGGGGAAACATCTAAAACATACAGGATACTGGACCAGGACCAGAATTTGATACTTATCCCCTTATATGGTGGTGGAAAATCCAGGCCCTGGTGGACCCCAGCCTCATTAAAGACATGGTATACAAGCTCCATTTAGTGTGAACATTAGTTCCATCTAAAGAAGTATTGTCTAAGACAGAGAGAAGTCACCTCCAGATGGTAAAATTATATCACTTTTTTTGCTTAAATCAAATTTACCAAAACATAAGGAGAGACAGTCGAACCCACAAAAGATGACGCTGCTTTATTATTTCAGGGATGTCTTTGATTTTGTTCACACGACAATAAATATGAAGTTAAATTAAATATCTATGTCTTACTCCATTCAATTTAATTCAGTTTTATTTGTAGAACCCTATATTACAACAAAGTTTTCTCACAAGACTTTACAGAGTTAGTTGGATATTGCAAATATATAACAAAACTTATAACAAAGACCAGTGAAATAAACAACAGATGAAGGAAATGGATGAACATATCCTGTCTTTAGATCCTCCTACTCTGAAAAGAACCACAGTAAAGGTGAAGATCCAGTCCTACAGATGGACCGACTATTGATGCACTGGGACTGATGGACGTCCATTTGTAAATGTACTAATGTGATGTAATGTACGAATACTAACCACTGCCTTCATGCAAATGTCATATTAGCAATTTTATATTTTTCAGAAGAAGAGCAAAAAGTTGACTATTTTATGCACATACAGTAAATGTAGTGAGTGTATCTACAAGAACAAAACAGAAATTCGACTTGTTGGCCCTAAAGCAAAAAGAGAAATGCTGATGAGTAGGATGGGCAAACTCACCTCCTAGATCAAACCAGAAGTGACAAGTCTAGGAGTTACTCTAGACTCAGACTTAAACTTTAAGTCCCACATAAAGAAAGTCACTAAAACGTCATTCTTCCACCTTAGAAACATAGCCAAAGTAACACCAATCATGAATCAAAAGGATGATTTAAAACTGCTCCATGCTTTTATTTCCAGCAGAGTGGACTACTGTAATGCACTCTTCACATTCCTCCCAAAAAGCACCACAGACACACTTCAGCTGATCCAGAACTCTGCAGCTAGGTTACTAACCAGAACCAAGAAGACAGAGCACATTACTCCAGTGTTGGTTTCCCTGCACTGGTTACTGGTAACTCACAGAATCGATTTTAAAATACTACTGCTCACTTATAAAGCCTTAAATGGAACAGGACCCAATTACATTGATTTCAAACTCACTGACCAGTTGTTGACCAGTTGACTACCTGATGAAGACCATTATGCCGAAACGCGTTGGGGTTTTTACATGTTTTTTTATGATTTTATATGTTTTTGTAACCAAGCCAGTTTAATAAAGGCTTTTTATTCTTCACTTATAAGAGAGTGCCTTGGAATTTTTCTTTCTTTTCACTGACCAGTTATGTTTAAACTAGAACACTAAGGTCATCGCAGGCTTATTAGTGACTCCCAGATATATTACAAAGAAAATTGGGGACGCAACCTTTGTTAACTCTGCACCAAAGTTATAGAATACAATTCCAAAAGACATCAGTGAAGCCAGTTCACTGAGTATATTTAAAACTAAATTAAAAACATTTTTTATTTTCATCAGCCTTTGAAGGGAGATAAAGAATGGAGTCACAATTCTGTGACCCCATTTTTTACATTCTGTATACACTTTGCGTTATCAAATGAAATTTTATCTGTAATTTTATTTCTTATTTATTGATTTATTTCTTATTTATAATCAGTTTATTTTGTTAATCAATGTGAAGCACTTTATTGAAATTTTATGATCAATTTATTTTGTACTCTTGTAATTTTATTTCTTATTTATTGATTTATTTCTTAGTTATAATCAGTTTATTTTGTTAATCAATGTGAAGCACTTTATTGAAATTTTATAATCAGTTTATTTTGTGTATGTATTTTTCAATGTGGAGCACTTTGGGCAACAGTGTTTGTATGAAAGGTGCTATACAAATAAAGATTATTATTGTTATTATTACTATTGTTCAGCCACAGAACACTCCATCATTAGTGGAAACTGACATAAAAGGTTTGTCCTGAAAGTAATGGTTCAGTGTTTTGCCTACATTTTTCCAACTGATCTGAAGTGATCCACCCTGATCCTATTCACTCTGCTGAGCTACAACATCTGCCTTTTTTTTTTAAACCAAAAATGCTTCTGCTGGCAGTTATATGGTATCAGTACTATGGTAAAACTGATCTGACTTATAATGAAGATAAATTATGTATGTATTATTAGAATAGTAGTAATAGATAGATTGAATGAAAAAGGAAACTAGGGTAAAGGAAGTAAAAGTAAGAAGAAGGGGAGAGAGGGCGAGAGTGAGAGGGAAAATGACTTCAATGTTGTGTTTTATTTGGACAGTTGTTTTTGGGTTTGACTTTTGCATTGTGGGTTTTTTTTTGTTGTTTTGTTTGTTTTTTTCTTATTTAACATAGCGGTGAGGTATTGGTAATAAGCTTTGGCTTTAGCCCTAAACATTTTCGTTCAAACAGTGTATTTATCATGTGTGAAAATGTGTCTTACCTGCGTGGTGCTTGTGCCTTGTTTTGTATTTTGACCAAAATAAAAAAAAATTAAATTGTTTAATTTCAACTGGGTAATACTGTCATATAACAGGATTACTATAGTACCAATACATCATCAGTAGAGTAAAACTAACATAAACCCAGCTCATTAATGTGTGACTACTGCTGACTGTGTGAAATTATTATTATTATTATTTTTTTTTTTTTTTTCGGTTGATTGGGTTGATGATACCACCATAAAAAAAATCCTGTATACTTCTAAATCATACTGTATAATATACACATTCCATGCATTTGAGGATATAACCTATAGAATGAAGCACAAAAATAATCCATGTTTTGAATCACATCCATGGTGCGTCTTTATAAAAAAAGTCTCCACATTATTGTTAATATATGACAGGTCTAGAATGGGTTATTACAAAGCGTTCTGTTATACACAGAGATCAGTTCAAATAATTTTAGTAGCCAAAGGTCAATTGTCAAATTCACTGTGACTGTACCGTATATCAGAAGAGAAAATTTTCCTTGAATTTGACACAAACATTAATTTGAACAGAAGGATATACTAATAAATCTGAGTAATTCTTTCACCAGAGAATCTGGAAGGACAGCTCATTATTTTCTAATTTAAAGCAGTATCTTCAATAGTTACATTACACTGCGGTAATCTGTTTGGCCCTAAGGCTGTGTGTTTGATACTCCTGCTGTCAGTTAAAACATCCTCCGTCCTGTGATTGACATGAAAACAGGATGGATGTGATCTCATATTATTGGCTTATGTTTCTAAAGATGTCCTCATTTGTTTACAATGAGGGTCAGCTGTTGTCAGGACAACTCACAGTCAACTGATCATTTATACTGAACAGAAACACAAACTCAGCTACTGTTTATACCACAACTCTTTTAGTCCCCATCACACACACACACACACACACACACACACACACACACACACACATGGACACATACTCCTTTAAATGTCTCATGAGGACCAAGTTTGTAATCAAGTAGACGTTGGGTAGTGAGTGTAAACATCTGTTTGTTTGTTTTTTATAAAATAAAATAAAAAATAATAATTATAAAAATGTTAAACTCTAATTATAAATATATATAAATAAAAATGAATTAAATAAAACTAACTAATACAATGGAAAAAATTATAAAAATGAAAAATAAATAAACAAAAAAATCTTTTTTTTTTAAAGTAAACATCTTCAAAACTTTGAAAAATACATGTTTGTCTTTGCACCTGTTTCCCTCATGCTTTATGGGGACTTCTAGAAAAAAAAGTATTTATAGGGCCACATCATTTCTATTTTACTAGTGGGGATCTTTATTTATATTTAACCCTTGTGGGGACCTGAATTTTGGTCCCCATAGTGTCAGAGGTCTCCATGGTGAGACTGTGTAAAAATATCAATGTCCCCATAAAGATAGGAATAAAAGCTCACACACACACACACACACACACACGCACACATCAGCAGCTTTAACACTAATATCAACAAATGATGACACGTGTATGGTGGATGGTAGTAATGCGCGGTTAGGGGGTTTTACAGAAATCCGCCCCGCCCAAACCCAAGACGTGGCTAGGCCCGCCCCGCCCAACCCGCATGATGTCACGTATCGATAAACCCAACCCGCCCGCTATCAACCCGCGAGCTTAAATTTGCCTCTAAACTCACATAGTACATTCGCAGCATCTTTACCTTGCGCTTCTAATGTTAAAAGTCATGAAGCATAATTTTTGCCTCCTTTCTAACGTCTCAATATGCACTCCAGCACATAAAATAGACTCCACCCACATCATCACTCTATAAAGCCAACACATACAACGTTTCCGTACAACCTTAGCATCGCCTGTTTTAATCTTCTCCCTGATCAAGTCCAACATTTTCACTCTTATCTCTGAGAGTTCAGGGAGATTTGGCACTAATAACAAATAACAAAAAGTTGAGATAAAAAAGCATTCTAAACAGGAACTGACGGGCTTGCACATGCGCGAGCCGAACACACACACACACACACACACATATGCACACACATACACACCTCAGCGGGTATTGATCGTCCTTGACCTGCCCCACCCGCTTCCGCAATATGTATTAATACTGAAACCCAGCCCGCCCGACTCGCGGGTCACCCGCGGATATCCGCTGGCCAGTGGGTAGCCCGCGCAACACTAATGACATCATTTTAATTGTTTATGCCGACAAATAGAAAAGAGAGTCCTAGATTAGTGACAATTTTAAGGTTGACAGAACAATATATATATATATATATATATATATATATATATATATATATATATATATATATATACATTCACACAATTTGTCAAAAATGACAAAATAAAAAAAAAGGTCAGTTCAGTGGTCTTCAACATCCCTTGACATTTAACTCAGCCAGGAATCATTGCTCAAATAATTATTCATAAAAAAAAAAAAAAAATACAAAAACATAAGTAGTAAAGACAAGTTATCAATGATGTTGTGTGTGTCTTTATTAATATACTTTTTAAACTCACTTGTTTTAAAGTGTATATCAGTGTCTCCAGTTGAAGTACATCTGCTCAGTTATTTTAGTCACTCAGGTCAAAGGTCATGACACATTTGTTTTGCCAAGTGAATTATTAACACGCACTTGCTCTGAACATAACACATATGCTTGACTGACAAACATGTTTGGGAGAAAATTAATTGTTGGTGAAACCCCTGCTATATTCTGACACATTTCCCACCCCCAACACTCCAAATATTTGGCCACCTCTGTACGACATGCCGAGCCACAGCGCCGTAAACAACATGTCATTTTCATGGCTTTTGATCACTGATCTATTCTGACTGAACCTCCTGAGGTTCAGCGACGGGGCTTCGAGGTGCACAGCGATGCTCTGCTGTAATCACAAGATCAGTCTTTCTTTTCCTCCCCCTCCGTTTTCTCTTTTTAAGATTGAGGTTTTGAAAAAGAATAATAAAACAACTGTCAGCTAATTGGCAAGAGGAGTACACCACAGAGAGAGAAAAAAAAAACTACAAAGTGACTCCACAAGGGAAATGTAAAAAGCTGGAGTATAAGCACATCTACACACACTTACACATACTGAAGTGTTTTAAGGGTGTACTCCTGATGCAGAACACTCCCGAGATAAATACTTTTATGCCTTTATTGTTTAATTTTTAATCTTTTTTCTTTTCGCGCTGTGCAGAACGATAGCACATGTTTGACTTTAACACTAAATCTCTGTGAAGAAGTTAACTTTGAGTCATGGTGGTCTAAGTCTGAGCTTCTAAACCACATGTGTCAAACATAAGGTCCGGGGGCCAAATTTGGTCCGCCAAAAAGGGTCCAATCTGGACCTTAGAATGAACTCGTGAAATTCAAAAATAGACATTAAGATATTAATTATTTTAGCTCAGGGTCCACATTCTGTAGTGGGTCAGACCATTAAAATACTATCATAATAGTATTATCATGAAACTCATACTCTTTGCGGATGACACAAATATTTTATGTTCAGGTGAGGATTTGGAAAAGCTTTTGAATGAAACAACACAAGAAATGTATAAATTAAAAAATTGGTTTAATATAAATAAACTATCATTAAATTTAAAAAAAGGCAAAATTTATGGCCTTTGGGAACCGGAAAAAGGATATTTCAATACAACTAATAATTAATAACTCCATAATTGAAAGAGTGCAGCAAAACGTGTTTTTGGGTGTAATCATAGATGAAAAACTCTGTTGGAAACCTCATATAAAATATTTGTGTTCAAAAGTTGCTAAATGTGTTGGAGTGATGAAACGGTGTAGTCCTGTACTTGATCAAAAAGCACTGTTTATTTTGTATCACTCATTCATAATGTCATATTTAAGTTACTGTATAGAAGTTTGGGGAAACTGCTACAAGACAAATTTATTACCTTTAGTGACTCTTCAGAAACGTGCCATCAGGACTGTTCACAAAGTACAGTACAATGAACACACCAATCCACTATTCCTAAAGTCATTTAATTTAAAATTAGATGACTTGGTAAAATTTAAAACGGTCCAAATTATGTACAGGGCATCAAAAAACTCATTGCCTGGTAACATCCAAAAATTGTTCCTGGACCAAGATGCTCATCATAAATATAATTTAAGAGGAAATGATAAACTATATGTGCCAAAAGTAAGAACAACATTAAAATCTATGTGTATTTCGGTGAAGGGAGTTCGATTATGGAATGATTTAACAGAGGAAATAATAACTTGCAAAAATCTTGGTCAATTCAAAATAATGTTCAAAAGATATGTGATGAGTCGGTACCAGGAGGAGATGAGAGACTGATGCCCTCAAGAACAGGCAACTACACATTTCAGGTGTACGTGCCTGGATCTGAAATTATTAATGTAAATTTATTGAAATAATAACAATGAAAACTGAGAGTTTACTGCATGTATAGGGATTTACTGTATGTATGTGCTGTGCATAACTGTGAGCTGTAAAGGGGGGTAGACCTTAAACAATTGCTTTGGTCTAACCCCTTTGGTGGATTTTGTTGCTTTCAATGTTTATTTATGAGTGTGTGTGTCTGTGTATATGTATGTATATGTGTGTGTATACATGTATGTATGTATATACATATATATATATTTATTATTATCATTATCATTATTATTATTATTATTATTATTGTGGGGGAGAGGGGTGTAGGATCAGAGTATGTTTGGGCCTGTCTTGTCTTTGTCTACTCTTTATGTCGATTGTCATTAAATGTTGTATTGTATTATGGTGGGTGGGGTTGAGTGGGGGTTGGAATCATAAAAGCTTAGCTTCTTCCATCCCCTTTTCAGATCATGTATTGTGAATGTTTATTTTATTTGTACTCGCACATGGTGTGAATATACATGTTTGAAATAAATAAAATCAATCAATCAATAATCATCTATAAATAATCACAACTCCAATTTTTTTCTCTTTGTAAATGTGAATATTTTTACATGTTTATACTAAAACAAGGTATAATTTCACAAAACATTTGAATAATTTTAAACAAATATATAAAGAAGCATTTTTTTCAAGAGAAGTTAGTGCAATATTAAGAATAATCTGCCTGATTATGTATTTTATGTATTTATAGATCTACTATGATCTGCATGTTATAATGAGCTTGTTGAAATGATAAACCAAAGCATAATATTGTTATAAAAACAAATTTTAACATCTTTGTATGTGTTTTAAGTTAAGCATTAACTTCTAATGAGCTATATTTTGATGGATTATAACATGGAAATACTTAGAAATATCAATGTCACTACACACCACTCCCTCCCACTGAACGATGAGCATTTTCACTGTTGTACTTTACATTAATATATGCTGCTGTCAAGTTTCTGTGGTACTTGGTCCATACTGGATCATTTCTACATTGGGTTATTTATGGGTATATATCTTATTTGTTTTTATTGTTTTTATACCATGAATTTTAGATATGGATGCTCCAATGAAGATTCATTGTTCTTTTATGACAATTATATTATTATTATTATTATTATTATTATTATTATTATTATTATTATTATTATTATTATTATTATTATTATTATTATTATTATTATTATTATTATATTCTGAATCTGTAGTTATTATTGTTCACTGATAGGAGGGCATTTATGGATACTTATTTAATTTATTGAGTTATCCTTCAATGATAGTAGTACCCACTTCTATTGCATCAAGCCCACAGGACTCTAACACAGTGACAAAAAACTGACAAAATTGCAATTTCAACTTGTTACTGATTCCTGACAGTAAGTTCACAAAGACCGATTGGCTGGTGAACTAAAAACCTGCTACACTCTCTGTCTCTGGCAGATAATACTAAATGCAGCAGATGTTGTAATGACAAGCTAAGCTTTGGCTGAGTCCCAATTCACCCCTCTGGCCTTACCCCTTCATTTTACACATTCATATGAAGGGGTAGTGTTGTCCAATTAGATGAAGGGGAGGGGCTAAGGTGAAGGGGAGTGGCTAAGGTGAATGGCTGTTTAACCTGTGAAACAGAAATAAACCAGGACCACACTACGAACAGTGGAGTAGAAGACATTTCCCATAATTCTGTTTGAGTTATGGTCCAGATGGAAGAAAACACAGTGATAAAACAAACACAAATGTACATATTTTCTTTGTAAAACAGCTCGATCATTTGATTTCTCACTAATGGACACTGGATAAATATAGATAAACAAGATCTGTCACGCCTATTGAGCTCCTGCAGTTGACGTCATAGGCTGGTCACGTGACCAGAAAAAAGCTAACGTAGCCATCTTGGTAGTTATGGCGTTGGTTGATTGGCAGGCACTGGTACAGAGACATCACAAAAATACAAACGTGCAACTAAGTTTGGGAATATGTAGTTACAGTGCAAATAATTGAGGGACACAGCTGACAAACGATCAGCTGATACGAAAGGCACTGCGGTTATTATGTCACTCATTGCTGGTTAAATGGTTGGCAGGTGTTGTGTTGTTGTATAACAGCAAGTCTCACCACCGACATGGAAAGCTTCAACAAAACGGTGTGTTTTTTTTCTTTTCCTACGTAGAAACAAACTCCAGGAGCCCTTGTATCCGAGGTTACGAAGCGGTGTCAGCTGTACTGCTGTCAGATGTAGCTAGCACAGCTAATAAACAAACATGCTAATGAGACACTTCCTATTAAACTGGGATAATTAAACATTTACCTTTCCACTGATGATGCTGCCGTTTTTGGATTTAATATTCCACAACTGAATGTTTGAAATAAAGCCAGACTGAATCCATTCATAAACATCCAGCCTCTTGTAGGTTCTCAGAGAGTTCCCTGTGTAGACTGCCGGGAAGATAATGAGGTAGCTGTGTAATGTTAGCATAGGCTACTGCAAATCGGGGGTGTCTTCTTCAGCTGAGGAGGAGAGGTAAAAGCCTATATTGAATGCTCTGTCCAATGGCGTAAGCCAAATTATTGTAATACGTCACACTTCTTTCCTATTATTATAATATATAAAACTTCTGTGACATGTCCATCAGAGTGTCCTTTAACATCTGTGAATATTTTTTGTCAATCGGATACAAATTATTATGCGTTGCTAAAGACTTCCTACCCCAAAACAGTCCAAAACTTTGACGGACAATATCTAAAAATATGCAAATTGCAAAATATGTCCAAATGTGGATATTAAAATTACCATAACTTTGGTTCTACTTGTGATAGAAACATAATTTTTTCACTATCTTAAACCTTAGTTTCCACTCTACCAAGCTACACAGATAACTCAGTTTTGATTTCCAAACACTTATGCCTGGTTTCGTGGTGGTTGGTCACATATGTCTGTATTATTTTGAAATATGTATTTTTTTTGTTTGTTTGTTTGTTTGTTTTTATGGGTTTCGACCTGAAATAAAGAATAAAGAAAGAAAGAAGTACATTTTGAAACTTTTATTATTATTATTTATTGTGTTAGACAGTCTGAATTGGCCATAATTAATATGTTATAAAACTGTATGAATTATAACCGTGGCCCGTGATTGCCCCCCAGGCAGGACTTTGGGCATGCCTGGCCTAAATCCTACAAACACACATATACATTCACCATGTTTAGTTATTGTCTGTATTGTGTAAATCAGGGGTCTCAAACATGCGGCCCACCAAAGGTTCCAATGCGGCCCCTGGGATGAATTTGTAAAATGCAATAATTCCACAGTCAAGGCTGTGGAACGTATTTTAGTTCAGGTTCCACATACAGAGCAATATTATCTAGAGTGAAATAATAACAGAATAACCTACATATAAATAATACAAACACAATAATGACTCCATATTTTATTCTTGTTTGATGTGAAAATAATATTATTACATTATGTCAATAAATAATGAAAACTTCAATTAATTTCTTTGTTTTAGTGCAAAAAAAAATAACATAACTGTGAAAGTATTCACATTTGTATACTATCCTGTAACTATAAAATATGACAAACCAAAACCAATATGAATAACCTGAAATGTCTAAAGAAAATTAAGCCATTTTGTAGTTTTTTACTGTCTTTGTACATCTGATCCATAATCCACATTTAAAAATGATGAGTTGAGGCAGATTATTGTTAAAATCAGTTATTTTTCTTAAGAAATTACAGTTGTTGTTTTTTTTAGATTACTCAAATAGTTGTTTGTTTTGTTTGCTTGATAAAAGTAAGTATTTTCATAATTTAATTTAATTGTTTTGTTAGTTTGTTTGATTTTGCAGTAAAATTAAAGAAAAAAGTTTGACTTGTCAGTATTTATAGGTTATTATTCTATCATTTTACTGGTCTGGCCCACTTGAAATGAAATCAGGCTGAATGTGGCCCCTCAAGAAAATGACTTTGAGACCCCTGGTGTAAATTATATGTCGTGTTATATGCACTATCCAAATAATCAAAAGTATTTAAGGAAAGTAAAAAAAATACATTGTCATTTGCAATGAAATGAAGGAACACTTCTGATACTGCCTGAATCAAAGTAACATAAAACCATAAATCCAGAGCTAGTTTCTATTTGTTTCAGTCACATATAGTTAGTATCTCCATTCAGACACACAGCCTTGGACCGTAAGTACAAATATACAAAACACAAATCACACATCAACAGCACATAAGGGAAAAGCTTTTTCTACATTGTTCCTTTTCCTGGATGGAATGACACAAGCCATCACACAGCGGAGGACACATTTGCTCTCTTCCCTTGTGCTAATAATATGCTATCATCGGCCTGAACCACAAATGCACCGCTCATGGCCATAATCTTGTTGTCAGCTGTCTCCCACTGCAGATGATGTGCAGACACTCAGAACCATTTGGCATGTAGGGCTGAGATCCCACAGCCCGGCTTTAATTGGATTTTGGGCTGCGGTGTGTGTTTGTGTGTGTTCATCTGTGAGTGGAAGCACATACGCATTTGTCTTTCAGTTCATCTGAGTCTATTCACATGTGCTTATGTATACGTGCTCACATCTAACACTTCAGACATATCACTGTCTAGTGAATAGGCAGCTTTCATTTCAAACAGCTCATGTTTTGACTTTATCGAACTGGTTTCACAGGGTTTTTGACCCAATCAAATTCACCTCAGTACAGTAATAGTGAGTTTATTCCAACATGTTTTACCTTCGTCATTCAACAGTCTATTTTATTTTATGACTCAGTTCATGTTTATTTCAATCATGTTCACTATTGATTTGATTTGAATGCTTTATTTCGAACATGTGAAGAATGCAACAATAATCAATACAACAACAACAACAACAACAACAACAACAATAATAATAATAATAATAATAATAATAATAATAATAATAATAATAATAATAATAATAATAATAATAATAATAATAATAATAATAATAATAATAATAATAATAATAATAATAATAATAATAATAATAATAATAATAATAATAATTATTATTATTATTATTATTATTATTATTATTATTATTATTATTATTATTATAAATAATTGAAGTACTAAACATATACATATATATAAAAAAAACAAATAGGATAGGAAAGACAGATAGGAAAGTAGGTAACAAATCAATTTTTTTTAATTTTTTTTGTCTATGTCTGATATCAGGGGTGTTAAACTCGTTTTATTTCAGTCCAATATGATCTGAAAAGGTCTAGACCAGTAAAATAATAACAGTCAAAAGAGTAAAATCACATTATGATCATGTTTACATCTATAATGTTTCCCTCAAAATGTGAATAACAATAACTTGGCACGTCTTCAGAAAAACAAGTGCAATTTTATCCTTTTTCTTCCTCAGTCTATCAGTTTGTCATTTCCACATGAAGAACAACTTACATTTCAATTATAAATACACTAAACATTTAGTAACAGGCTGAATATTTATAAAATGACACTTACTTCTCTTTAGATATTCCAGCTGGTTCATGGTTGTTTAACTATTTATTCAGGTTTTTGTAAAAGGATGGTTTGTTAATATAAATAGTTTCACGTAATTTGACTTTAATCTGCAGTTTTCATTATTTATAGGTAATTATGATTATACTTTACTGGTCTGACACAATTGAGATTGAATTCATCTGTATGTAGAACCTGAATTAAAATAATTCTTACACCATTAATATCTTCATAGCTATTCATCCTTCAGGCCAGACTAGACCCTTTGACAGGTCCGATTTGGCCCCTAGGCCTTATGTTTGACACCTGTGTCTTATATATTATACTTATGTTATACTCATATTTAAATTTCATTATAGTGTTCCTGTTGAACATTTGATTCAGTTGTATTAATGCACCATCACACAATAATCTCTGATGCCACATCCAAGTTTGACCACTACAGCATGTCTATCACATCCCAAAGGTTCTCAGTGAGGTCCAGGTCTAGAATCTATGGACTTTATGGTGGACAATTCATGTGTGAATCTTATGCCTTATGCTTCATGAACCATTGCAACAGTTGGAACTAGATGAATCCTAGGATTACTCAAGTCTTATAGTTTCTATTACTCTAAACGTGTACCTGTACTGTACTTATAACATTATTAACTGTGCTTTGTATATTAAAGGGTTAAATTAATTGTTTCCAGTTAAAAAATATTATCACTATTAGATCAGCACAGTGATGTGATATCTTACCCATTTGATTTGATAAAATACAAATGTAAGGTTTGTATTTTGTCCATTCATATAAATGAATGTATAGAGGGGGGGGGGGTCGTGTTCAGCACATTCAGCCTTGGACTAGATTCATGTTCACCTGAGCTGTACTTCAAGTGAACTGATTGGTTACTGCAAAGGTATGAATTGAATTATAAAGACCTCCTCAGCTTTCAGTTCTAATATTTTCTACAGATTGCGTTTAAAATCATTTGCAACGCCCCCCCCCCCCAAAAAAAAGTAATTTCTGTCCGAAATGTAGCGGAAAAAGTTTCCCAAATTTAAACAATTCATGTGAGAATGATCCTGTAAATGTAATCAAGTCAAGTAAATGTACTCAGTTACTTTCCATCTCTACAGCTTGAAATCAATCAGTCATTCTCAGGTTTCCATATGCCAACAATAATGTGCATTTTCACTTTCCTCTTCCCCATGTGCGTGTTCACTCTTGCATGCATGCAAGTTCATAAACCCTAAAATGAAAAGTATGAGATAGGTGGGTGGAAGCTCGCCAGTGTGTAAGATAGAAGTGGACGCTCCACTGCCTCTCGGAGAGACAAGGGAGCTGCTGTCTCGTCTCTATTCACCCAAACACCATTTCTTGGCCTCTCTGGAATTTGCCGTTCCCTGTTGACTCAAAACAAAAGATTGTGTGATTGAACCTGCAAGAAAAAGATGAGAGGTTTTCAAACACACATCAGCACAGTGGTGATGATGCTATATTAAATATATATATATATATATATATATATATATATATATATATATATATATATATATATATATATGTGTGTGTGTGTGTGTGTGTGTGTGCGTGTGCGTGTGTGTATATACATGTTCCTTTCTTCTTTCTTACATAGGAAAAGTAAAGTACATTTTCAACATAACAACATAAGCACTGGTAAACAACTTTCTGTGAAAATATTCTGTGGCTGTCCAAAGAACTTCAACAATGCTTATGCTTCATCCTACTCCTTTTCGGACATGTCATTGTTATTATTATTATTGTTGTATGGATTATTGTTGCACTTTGCACATGTTCAAAATAAATCATTCAAATCAAATCAATGTTCTAGTAGATGCTAGCTCTACAGTCATTGTGGCTACCATTAAATTTACAGAACACTGCGTGGCATTCAATATGTTAAAATCTCTCCTTGTCATGTTTAGGAAATATTCAGCATTAATCTCCTTTTGTTATTTTTGTTGCAGCTGATGAACAACACAGTCTATAATTGTTTTCACCAAATAAAAGGCCTGGTTCTGAATCGGGTCCACCATTTTTCATTTGTCCACAACTACAAAAGTTTATGAACACAACACACTGGTAAATAACACTTCCCAACTGGAAAATATCTACTTCCCAGAGCACATGAATGACACTTTAATCCTTAAGCTAGTGGTATTTGTCTGCAATGTATCCATGAGCTCAGTCTCATCTGACAGAACAGCACCATCTTCCTGTCTTATCCTGTAAAAGGGATCCAGTAGAATTTGTGAAATGGGAACCCGTAGCTCAGGGGTGTCAAACTGCGGTCCACGAGGGCCGGTGTCCTGCATGTTTTAGATGTTTCCCTCTTCCATTACACCTGGAGGCCATTGCATCATTATCAGTCTGATGAGGAGCTGATTATTAACTCTTTAAGTGTCAGCGCTGATGCATTCTGAATGGATGATTTAGTTTAAATATTCAGAAAAATTCAACCTTTTCGTTTTGTGCATGGACAAGGTGTCAGAAAAGTAAAATTGCTTGGACCTTTCACGTTATTTGTCATTTTGTAAATATGCATTCGTTTTTGTTGCCCATTTTGTTTATTTTTCAAATTTTTTTTTATTGTAGTATTTTTCTTTGTGTCTTACTTTGCTCATGCAGGACACCGGCCCTCGAGGACTGGAGTTTGACACCTGTGCGCACATCATGGTTGTTAGTATGAACACAGCACATTAAAGGCTAATTAATACGGATAGAGTTAAGATACTTCTTTAGTATTCACCCTGTAGACCAAGGGTCTCAAACTCATTTTCTTCAGGGGACACATTCAGCCTGATTTGATTTCAAGTGGGCCGGGCCAGTAAAATAATATAATAATAATCTATAAATACTGACAACTCAAACGTTTTGCTTTAATTTTACTGCAAAATCAAACAAAAAAACAAAACAAAACAATTAAATTATGAAAATACTTACTTTTATAAACCATTCAAGCAAAAAAAAAGAAAGAAATTTAAGTAATCTAAAAAAAACCCCTGAAATTTCTTAAAAAAAATAACTGCGATTTTAACAATAATCTGCCTCAACTCATCATTTTTAAAAGTGCATTATGGATCAGATGTACAAAGACAGTAAAAAACTACAAAATGGCTTAAATTGTGCTGAATTTTCTTTAGACATTTCAGGTTATTCATATTGGTTTTGGTTTGTCATATTTTATAGTTACAGGATAGTATACAAATGTGAATATTTTCACATTTATTTTATTTTTTTCCACTAAAACAAAGATAAAAATTTAAAATTTTCATTATTTATTGGCATAATGTAATAGTATTATTTTCATATCAAACAAGAATAAAATATGGAGTCATTATTGTGTTTGTATTATTTATATATAGGTTATTCTGTTATTATTCGACTCTAGATAATATTGCTCTGTATGTGGAATCTGAACTAAAATCCGTTCTACAGCCTCGACTGTGGAATTATTGCAGTTTACAAATTCATCCCAGGAGCCGCATTGGAACCTTTGGTGGGCCGCATGTTTGAGACCCCTGCTGTAGACAAAGCAATTGCTTTTAAAGAGCTGTGGACCAAGGCCCACTTTTCTATCTATGTTTGTTTGAAGAGTGTGAATGTTGTCAGGTTTCTGTGATAGAGACATAAACAAACATAATGATCACACATCCTTATCACTGCTCATTTCTCCTCCATAACAAGACAAACACCATCCTGTCATGTTGACGGTACACATGTTTGGTCAGAGCCACGTGACTATCTATGCACGCATACATGTGACCAGAAACATGTACATTATTTTTAATTTGCATGATGCAAATCCATGACTCAATAATGACTCAAACCCAACTATGGATTTAAACAGACACATTGAACAACTTAGTGTTTATGTTGTGTTGTATAAATATCCATCCTGGGGCCTGTTACACAAAACCAGGATAAGGGATTAGCTCAATTTATCCATGATCCAGTTGCACAAAAGCAGAATAAGGGAATCAATCGCTCGATTACTTGATTATTTATATAACACTTTTCATAGTGAAATGTAGTAAAAAAATAAATAAATTAAAATCAGTACAACCCATCACCACATCACACATACATGTATATATGTGCACATACAGTACACACACACCCTGCCATCCATGTGCCCAGTGTTGGTCATGGTAATAATAATAATAATAATAATAATAATAATAATAATAATAATAATAATAATAATAATAATAATAATAATAATAATAATAATAATAATAATAATAATAATAATAATAATAATAATAATACATTTTATTTGTCAGCATTTTTCAAAACTCTCAAGGCTCTTAACAAACTGAATAAAAAACAAAACTAAAAAACGACATGAATAAAAACAGGTGGCTGTAAACAGTAAAAAAAAAAAAAAAAGAAATGAAGAAAATAATGTAGGATGTGTTATGATTTAGGTTACTATGGAGATTTGTTTCGTGGAGCTAGCCTGGTCTGGAGAGTTTAATGTACAAAAAAATATTCTCCCTTTGACACCATCAACTACCTCCAGTCTCTATCAAACCACCATCAACTACTTATTCTTGTTTCTCTCAGGTAGGATAGAATGTGTCAGCCTGGGAAACACCAAGTCTCAAACACTCTACTCACCTGTGGAGTCCCTCAGGGTTCTTTCCTTGGCCCGCTCCTTTTTATCATTTACAACCTCCCACTGGACCAGGTCCTCAGTCAGCTGTCATGGTGTCTCTTTCACTCTTATGCTAATGACACACAACTCTATCTCAGTACTGACACAAGTCCTTCCCCATCCCCTACCATCCTCTTCCACCTCCCTACCCTCACCACCTACCTTGAGGAGATAGAGGCATGGGTGAACCAAAATTTCCTCATCCTAAACAGTTACAAGACCAAAGCCATTTTAACTGGCAGCCTCCACCAGGTCCAGTTCTCTACTATATCCTTCATGTCGTTCTCTGACCAGACCAGACCAGACCACCGTCGACCTCTGTAACTAACCTCAGTACAAAACTACACCCACACCTCACATTTGAAAACGACATCAAACATGTGTTTAAAACGTGTTTCTTCCACCATAAGAATATTTTCCAAACTACATCTCTGTCTCTCTCTCTTTCCTTCTCACTCAGTCACACAGATGTAGAAAAGCTCGCCCACACCTTTGTCTCCTCAAGGCTTCACTACTATAACCCTCTTCTCTATGGGATCCCCAGGAAACAGATACAAAAACTCCCGTCCATACAAAACAGCACATATCTTAAACAAACTCATTATCGGGAGCACATCACTCCTATTCTCCAGAACCTCCACTGGCTGCCAGTCCACTTCAAAATGAATTATAAAACAGCCCTCATCACCTTCAATTGCATCCATAGAAACACACCTGAATACTTCAAGGACCTCCTCACATCTCAAACTTCCCCCCCGTAACACAGCACCAACCTCCACCTTCCCCCAAAACTAAGCTTGGTACCATGGCAGACCAGAGTTTCTCCTTTGCCAACCCCCCATATCTGGAACTTGCTCCCTGGACACCTCAGACGAAGCTAAGCTGGCTCCCTGGAGTCATTCAAAAGAAGAATTAAAAACCTTTCTGCTCAGACAGGCTTTGTATGGAACACCATGATATATTTTATTCCTTAAAAATATCTTTCTCTGTAGCACTTTGAGATGAAATGTGCATTACAAATGTAATGTATTATTATTAAAACATTCTATTCACATTTGTCATAAATAAATAGCGTTATACAGTCTTTGAACTCTGGATTTTCTAAACATTTACTCCAACAAGACAAAGACAAAATGTTTTCATATTAGGTTTTTTGAACACAACACTTCCTGTGAAATTATAAACACTTTCACATATTTTAAACTAGCTCTGAATATGAACAGGAAATTAATATTATCTTTTAAAATATTTAACATCAATTATGTGGTTTTTTTTTAATCGCTCATCTTTAAAGCTTTTAACTTGATAGTAGACTGTGTGTGTCCCCTATATGACACTTTATTAATAAGTGACATTGGCCTTTTCTGAATAATTGTGAATGGATTTGTGTTGGGTTTTTTTTTTGGCCTTTTAGACCTGGGTGTATATATGTATATATTATGTTGTATCATATAATTACCTCTGCCAAGGAGGTTACGTTTTTGCCGGCGTTTATCTGTTTGTCTGTCTGTCTGACCGTGTTAAAGATAACTTGAAAACTTAAGGACGGATTTTGCAGAAATTTTTAGGATATGTTGGAAATGTGAACAGGAAGAACTGATTTCATTTTGGTGGTGATCCGGGGGCGTGGGGGGTGTCTACCTTGGCGGAGGTCTGCGCTCTCAGAGTGCTTTTCTAGTTATATATTGTATTGTTTTTATTATATGTTACATAGGATACATATATATATATATATATATATATATATATATATATATATATATATATATATATATATATATATATACATATATATATATATACACATACACATATTGTATTATATAATTTTATATTAGATTTCATTGGTTTCGGCTTGATCATCATATTATATATATATATTATTAGATAATTATGTATTACATGATTATTATATAGTTAAATATTATATTGAATCTATACTGTAAACTGTTTCAATATAACACAGTACAAACCATTTTATGTATTAATGGCATTATTAGGAAAATATATACATCTACTTCTGATCATCATTAGTAATTACATCTTATTTACCCCCTACAGTCAGTCCATTTAGCCTATAAGCATTACACTATGAATTTTTAAATAAGTCGTGTCTTAAAATTGCAGTAATCTGTGTAAGAATAAAAATTTGAGATATAATTGTAATAGTTTGAAGAGGGTCTGTTCAGAGTCTGTGCTCAGGATTTGCTTTTAGTTTTAACATGTTTCCAAGGCTGTCTCCTTTGAGATCAGGCTTTCGAGGCCTGTCCTTGACAACAGCAGCACATATACTTTTCAGATTTAAAAACCCTCAACACATTTCAAAATGAGGAGAGAGAATTAAAGAAACAGAGCCAGACGTAAGGAAAAAGGCAAATGATGAGAAATTACAACAGAACAATATACATTATTCACTTCTCTACAAGCCTTACACAGAACAAACACAGTGTTGGTTTCAGGTACAGCACTGAGCCTCTAACTGCAGAAAGAACCGTGAGCAATGATAAAAGTGTATTAGGGAGGCAATCGTGTCCTCGAAATGAAGATTAATTAGACAAAGAAAATGCTGCTGGAGATGAACATACTCTTGATGGAGTAGCTTTTGGTGTGTGTCTCAGACTACTTAAAATTCAACATCAAGCAACACTGCTATTGGTCTATAATTACAACATCAGTCATTATTGATCATTGTCACTTTAATAAACAGCTCTCAACATTTTGAGGAATTCGCCTAAGATAAAACGGCAACAACAAAGCGTCTCCACATTTATCCTGTGGCTACATGAAGAACAGAGGAGGACAAAGCAAGGGATTGTGGGACAGAATCAACATCTAAATGATGCTTTTGGAGAAAGGAGAGTGTAACATTGGCTTAGCCTCAGCAAATAGCTTCAAGGATACAGTGCATTTGTTTGCAATTGTTGTATTTGAAAGAGTGAAGGGAAATGTTAATGTCATTCCATTATGGATCAAGGTAAAGTACACAAGGATATTTCATTGTTCAAGTGTGTCCATCCATGTGTGGAGTATTAAAAATGGATGTATTCCCTGATGTGTGATGGGAAAAGGGATTCATTAATGTGCTACGGTTTGGTGTCTGTCAGAAATTAGAAGCACACATACTGTGGTAAATCGAATACTAGTGTATATTTATCAGAAGTAGATATCTGTGGTTTTGTTTCTGTGTAAATATCCAATGTTACTCAAAGCCACAGCAGATGTCAAAGTTTTATTCTGAGGTTTGATTAAAGCTGGATGGAACTAACAAAAAACATTACATCAGCACATGAAACACTGGAATAACTCTGCAAATTTAGTGGAAAAACATATAATACATACATGGGGGGGGGGGGGTCATCCATTGACTGAAGGGTGATTGGTTCACGCCCTGGCTCTGGGAGAAGAGTTGTTGGCTGATGTGCCCTTGAGCAAAGTACTTACGGGGGGTAAGTCCTCCATCTGCTCCCCAGGTCTCCCTAGTCTCTAGTGATGGATTAAAAGCAGAGGACACATTTCAGTGTGTAGTGTATGTTAACATGTGTGAAACTTGGTGACAAATAAAGATTCTTCTTCTTCTACTCGGTATGTACAGCTCACACCTGGAGTAGTTTTGCAGTGTTTGTCCATCTTTTTAAAATCAATGATGCAACCTGAAGACCTGATGAAGAAAATGACTTCCTATGGTATAAATAATAGCATGAAGACAGCTGAATTTGAATTTAAAAATGCACTTAAAAATGCACTTTTTAATGTTTTTCTAACACAAATATGTGTTGTCTGTGTGTGAGGAGATTTTGCTGAAAACCACTTTTGCACGCTTGTTTTGGAATCTGATGGGTCACCCCGAGTTACCAACACATGCTGCCTTTAAAAGTGGTTTGTCACCTCCACTGGCTGCATACTGCATTCACTGAAAACAACAAGAGGGACGAGGGACCGACAAAAAGTTGGTCCATCTGATGTCAAATGGACTTTAGCGTCACCCACGTGGAGTTAAGCCCGTCCCCGGCAGCGAATCTTAAATAGCATTAGCATTAGCATCTACAAGAGAAGACGGCGCCACAGTAGCTGCTGCACAAACTGGAAAAAAATGGGCTGATCAAACTGGTTCATGTGCTCTCTGTGGAAATAAAGCCTAATTTTCAGAACAAGCACCGGCACCAAACCTAGCTAGATGCTACTTGGGTAAAGGTAAACACACACACACACAGCAAGAGGGGAGGAGGGAGTGTTCCGTCGTGCATTCGGAGCCAATCAGAGACGCCTCATCACCATGTCATGAACATGTATGAGGAAATACCGGTAAACTCTGTTGTTCGACCTCAAGTCATTTTTCTACCGTGAAAAAACAGCTGGAAATCCAGACGGGGTTTTTTTTTTTTAAATAGAACCAACAAACAATGTATTCAATAACAATGGAGAACACAATAATATTAAAGAAATAACAATGGAATGACAGCTTTAAATTATGAACAAAAACCACCCACTCTCATTTTCTTATGATCCCTTTCTTGTTGGAAGGGGATGAAAACATGCATAGATTCATTTGAATACCCCACCCCATCCCACCCCACCAGCTCAGATAACCCCACCTACTGGTCACACACACCTCTGCTCACAGATCCACCATCATTGTCTATCGTTAGCCTTGGGTGGAACATACAACATACAGATGCAGAAGTTGACAGTAAATATATTGGTACATCAACCCACATAATGACAGCTCATAATACTACACTATTATTGGTCTTTGGTGGCCAACATAAAAACGACACAAAACAAGTGAATTCATCAGTAACTCTGAGCAGACGACACGGAAGTAACGCACTGTGATGACATTAAGGTAAAGTCACTAGTTAACAATACGACTAGTACTAGGAATACCACTGGTACTAGGAATACCACTGGTACTGGGAATACCACTGGTACTAGGAATACCACTGGTACTAGGAATACCACTGGTACTGGGAATACCACTGACACTGGGAATACCACTGGTACTAGGAATACCACTGGTACTAGGAATACCACTGGTACTGGGAATACCACTGACACTGGGAATACCACTGGTACTAGGAATACCACTGGTATAGGGAATACCACTGATACTGGGAATACCACTGGTACTAGGAATACCACTGGTGCTGGGAATACCACTGACACTGGGAATACCACTGGTACTAGGAATACCACTGGTATAGGGAATACCACTGATACTGGGAATACCACTGGTTCTAGGAATACCACTGATATAGGGAATACCACTGGTACTGACACAACTCGTTATTCCCGGAGGAATATTTCCATTCCATTCCAGGCTAGAACTGACTTTACATGGTCGTCATAGCGATGCGGTGCATTACTTCCTGTCATCTGCTCAGAGTTACTAATAAACTCACTTGTTTCGTGTCGTCTCATCTGAATTTTAACATCCACCACCAAAAACTGAATCTCCTGGAGTGACCATGGTGTAGTATTATGGGCTGTCATCATGTCCCGCTGTGAAATATGACAGCAGCAGTAGGTCTGATCACATTAACCAATCCTGCTTCAGATTGGAGTAAGAACCACCCACTTCATTTACATAGATTTTTAAACTGACAGAATGGACACAGAAATAATAACGTAATTCATGTTACAACATGAATGAACACAGGTTTTATTTCCTGTGAGTGTCAGTTTAAATATTTGCAGTGGAACACATTAAGCTTTGGTTTCATTTAATAATCATTACTACACATCCATCCTCTTGAAAACAGGGAAATCAATGACATGAAATGAACTGCATCACTCTAGAATGAAGTGTCAAAACCTGTGACTCACTCTTTTGGAGAATGTGTGGGTTTTGAGGCTCCATCAACAGTTGAAAACTCAATGCACAGTCCTCAAGCTGCATCTGTTACTAAGAAAAAACTATACCCAAGACATATTTGTATGTGTAACAAAGGTAGGTGCAATTAGCTGGTTGTGTTAATTATGTCTGTTCTTTCCTTATTCAGTCCCTGAGGAATTGTACTTGTTTTCTTTCTACATGAGTGCATAACAACACAGCGTGACTCTAGCATGGGTGCATCCAAAAACCTTTCACAATTCTTTCTATTAATACTTATTGCTTTTGGTCTCCTGTTTGTACGTGAGAACAGAAAGGACCAGTTAATCATATTAGACAAATTAATCTGTCTCACATACATGAGTAACCAGGCTTCAAATCCAAGAATGACAAATGTAAAAAAGCCAAGGTTCATACATCTGTCATCTGTCAGTATGTGTATTTTATTCATGCATTTGGCAGATGCTTTTATCCAAAGTGACTTCCAGGGGAAAGTGAGCAATCAAGCTCTCTAACAAAGTTGGTTGAAAAAAACAAACACTCACAGAAATAGATAAAGTTCCAGGCTCCTCCCACTTTCCTTAGACCCTCCTTCTTGGCAGGAAAAACTCCAAAACCCAGTGGGAAAGGAGAACTACAGGAGACATCCACTCTCATAGACAGACAGACTATAGATGAATGTCCATTTGCAGATGTAGGGGATGGGGAGCAGGTCCATCCATCAGATGGGTGAGGGTGAGGGGAATAGGTCTGGGGTCACAGGTCAGGGCAGTCACTACAGATCCTGTTGTCTATGGTTCTTTATGCAGATACCGATATGACGTGAGCAAAGCAGCTCAAATCAAAAGCATAATAGAAATAAATAATGCACTTTGAAATTTGAATTATTGTTTTACTGTGATTAAGGACTTAACTGGAGTTTCCCAGAAGTCCACATTTACATGCCAACATAGAAATTTCATTACCGTTCCACTCCCAGACACTAGGCGACGCTACACGCCCTTTCACGTTAGCATACTTCCGGTTGGCACCATAGAAGAAGAACAATAAATCAACAAAAACATCAGATTTGAAGCAGACAGGTTGGGTTGGGTGACATTTACATGTAATTACAATTGCATTATCTGACTTATTTTGACTTTGAAAAACTCCAGTTCGATTCGATTCCACTCTTATTAAGGTGTTTACATGCCTTTGAAAACTTCGACTTTAATTGGAGTAAAGCAATAATTCTAATTTAAAATTTCGACTTTAATTGGAGTGAGGCAATAATTTTATTTTGTCAAAGTGCATATCAACATACCGAGAGAGTGACCTAGAACAGCCCACATTTGTGTCAACAAATCCCTCCTTATGGTCACACTCAAGTCAGCTGAGACCAATATTTTCACCCTTGAGATTTTTATTGGAATCTTATTGCCTTAAGACAATATTTTAATCGTATGGAATCAGGCTAACTGGGAAAAACTTAATCTAATGGTGATTTTTCTCTGACAACAGAAACATAATCCTGTCCTCCAGGATATCTGTTATGTAATCTACTAACTGTGTTGCTTCCATTATTTGTTGATTAGTGTCATGTCTTCTCTTTACCTCAAATACACTAACAGATAATAGTTAAGGATGTGTCTTCTTCTGTCTTCCACATTTGTCGGATAGTGAACAGCATTCCTTTGGCAATGAAATATATAGGGATACATCATAAAGGTAATATTACAAGTGTCAGCAAAACCTTGCCTGTTCCATATGCCGAATGATATGAACGCCATTCCAAGGTTACAGGCACAGAAGTGTATGAATGTCTATAGACGTAAGGGCTACAACACAATCTCACTTTAGAATTATTCACAAAGTTTTCATCCAATTTCCACACACTTTTGTTCTGTTAAAACATTACACATGAATGAATGCATTTATTGTCATTGTATGTTGTAACAAAGAAATTGTTGTAAAGCTCCAGTCCAGCAGTGCAACAAATAATAAGTTACAGAAGAAAAATAACCTATTTACGATATAAAACCTATATACTGTATTAAATGCATGGCTACACTGTAGATTTTGCAGTGTTAATTTGGAGACAATGGGACCAAATACACTCTAGAAGAAGTTAAATAAACTCTCTAAGTGTTGATTTAACACTGCAAAATTTACTGTGTATTAAATAATAATATAAAAAAAAAATCATGATACAGGATGCTAAGATAAAATTAGTAATTTTACTACCCATATACAAATTCTCCATAATATGTCAACACTTTCAAAGATCCCCCCACCCTCACCAGCTCAGTGACAAACCAACAGGGAGAACAAGAGAAGACAGAACTTAAATAGTGTGAAATGATGAGGACAGGTGTGTGAGAACTAATGAGAAACAGGTGAATAAAATGAGACGACCCCCACCCCCGCCAACAGCCCTGGGTGGTCCGCAATGAGGACCGTGTTGACCACGTGGCATGCTGGGAACCAAGACCACTCCTCCAAACACTGCCAACCCAGGCCCAGACAATGTGCAGCTAGTAGGTGCCGCACAGTATAAATGGGACCACTGGGGGGGGGGGATGTATTCATAGAGACGTAGGTAAATGAAGCCTGACAGACACAGGATTAATGACACTTGTGATCGGAAATGGACAGATAAATCCGGGCTATGAATGGTGCGGCCTATGATAGGCACGTCAAGCTGTCTTTATTGTTAAGTGGCATATACATAGAAAATGTGGTGTCACCCACAGTGTAATATGCTGTAAAAAATAATACATACACAATAAAAACAAACTATATAAAGGTCAACAACAACAGAGACAACAGAATAAAGTGAGGTAGTGTGGTAGTAAAATAGTCTGAGGCAATAGAGTAGGGGTGTCAAACATGCGGCCCGGGGGCCAAATCCGGCTCCGAAAGGGTCCAGTCCGGCCCGTGGGATAACTGACAGTGAATATACTGATAATTTAATGTCAGCTTCCACATTCAGATCAAAATGGATCAGATCAGTAAAATATTATCATAATAACAACCTATAAATACTTTAATTTAAACATTTTACTGTATTTACAATAAAACAAACTATTATTTCACAAAAAAACCCATGAATAACCTAAGATTTTTAAATGTTATTAAATGTTTTGTGTATTTGTAGACCCACTAATAAATAATCTGTACTTTGTAATTGACGTGTAAATGATAAACTGAGACATAATCTTGTTTAAATTGCATTTAGTGTTGGTTTATTCATGTTATTCACATTGTTTTAAAGGATAGTTGGTAGATGTGAACATTTTCATCACATAATTTATCCTTTTTTTTTTTTGCTCTAAAACATAGATGAACATTTGGAGTTGACATTATTCATATATTATATTATACTATTATTTTAGTGGTTCGGCCCAATTCAGATCAAATTTGGTTTAATGTGGCCCCTGAACTAAAACGAGTTTGACACCCCTGCAATAGAGCCTGTGGTGTATATGGTAGTGCAAATTGCAGGGAGAGTGGGATGTTGGATGTACAGGGTGGTGGTGGTGGTGGTGGTGGTGAGGGGGGGGGGGGTCTTAATGAGTGGCAGGAGGCCTGGGGGAGGGAGTCGAGTCTCCTGACAGCCTTGTGGAAGAAACTGTCCTTTACTTTGCTGGTTGTATCCTGGAGACTCCACACTCTTCTCTCTGATGGCAGCAGGCTGAAGAAGCTGCCATCCTGGTGGCTCTGCAGGTGATAAATGTCCAGTAGAGGGGGGAGAGGGACATCCTTTCAGGGGGATAATCCTCTCAGCTGCTCTCACAATGCACTGCAGTGTCTTTCAGCAGGACAGAAGATTTCACAACATTTCCTTTGTAACTAATGCATCACTGTGCAGCTGGTAAATGCTAATGGCTCAAACAACCTGCCACCATTTTGAAGTCTGCAGTTCAGTTCAAATAAAACATCCATGTGTTGCACCTTTAGTCTGAAGACAAAGACAATATGGTCACATCAACATCCTCTGGTAAGTTTGATTATGGCTGCTTTGACACTTCTGAAGGTTTTTATCAGTTTGATTTGTTAGAATTACAAGAATGTGGAACTGTATATGTCTGATTGGAGAAACTTGCCAAGGTAATGATGAAGACCACCCACACCTCCAGAGGATACTGTTGGGTTGAACACCAGCAGCTCTTTGGAAAATGGCCACACAAACCACAGGTGGTGGTCTCCGTCCTTATCCAAACCCAACCATCGTTTGGTTCATGTACCAACTGTGGCCCATAGTTCATTTTTAATTGGCCTCCAAGACATGTTATGAATAGAATGAAATATAAATAGAATAAGGTCCACATTTGAACACACAGTCAAACAAATGAATGAAAAACACACAATTAATGTATTTATAATTGATTTTTTTGTGAAAATCACAACATAGAGACACAACTTGTCAACATGTAGCAGGTTGAAAATGAAGAATGTTTTGACTTTCACTTCAGTGTCTGTGACTGGGTCCACATATGAACTCAGACAGACTGACTTCATAACATTTTATTGAGATGTAAAGAAGAAACACAGACTCACACTCACATAACTCCTGAATCCTGAAGATAGAATTTAATAATTTACTACACTGAATTTTACACTATATTTGATTCAAGTCTAATCCAGACAGATCTATGTATTTTTTTCTTCAATGTTTTCCAAAAATCTTGGATGCAACGAGCATACAAAGAATAAATGAACATAGATTGTATAACAGTGCGAGCCAGTGACGGTATCATTATCTTCCTAAACAAATATAGAAAATATCATTAGAGCCATGACTTCTTTTAATTATGTCCTAGTAGTAAAATGCTTTGAGGCCTGAGACGTGATCCCTGAGCAGCAGAGCTGAAATGTAACACCGTCACCTCCCATTCACAAAGACATGTTGTTGACAAAAGGCTTTGGTTTTAGACAGATAACTGTGCTTCAGATAAAAGTCTAGTAATGTATTGGTTAGTGTGTTCATGAGTGTGTGTATGTACACATGAGGACTGAGGCTAAACACAATGTACTACTGTGCTGTTCAGTGGCTGACAAATAATTGAATACATAACAATGATCAAATACCATGATTGTCACTTAGACTGGTGGAAAACATCCCTGAGAAATGAAATGTAGAAAGTCTTTGGAGAAGATTTTTGGTTTCAGCACACCAAAATTATCCTATATATATATATATATATATATATATATATATATATATATATATATATACACACACACACCTCTGATTACAAAAGACCCAGCTAATGAATAATCCAAGTAACGAAAAACCTTTACCTCAATTTTTCATCTTTGAATATGAATGAAAATTTGATTAACGAAAAGAAACCGCTGACCCTCGAGTCCCCCCGCCCACCGTGCCACCAACACAAGTGAAACAGGAGACTACAAAAAAAGGAGGAGGCAGCCACCTCTTTACCATTACGAACAAAAGACATGGCGACAAAAACCCCCGAAACGGGAAACAAATACCCTCAAAAAATGTCCACAAACCGTGCCATTGCCCACCCCACGAAGCACATGTCCTGTGCACCTCAGAAACACCACAAAAAGCTGCCAAAGGCAATCGTCCCCAGATCTACACCCCACCAAACATCTGTCAACAAACACCGCTGAAGGTGAAAGTGACAAAACTACAATGGTATGAAAATGACCCACATGTCTGGTTCATTTGAATGGTTTAATGTTCAGTCAGTGAAGACACATTTACCCACTGACACCAATACATTTCATCTAAAGCTACATTTTCTTTTACTTTTAACACATTTCATATGTGAAAAGGATAGAGTGCCGTTTCCGGGTCGGGGGGAAGGTCCTGCCTCAGGTGGAAGAGTTCAAGTATCTTGGGATCTTATTCACAAGTGATGGAAGGATGGAGCGGGAGGTCGACAGGTGGATTGGGGCGGCATCTGCAGTAATGCAGGTGTTGAGCCGGTCAGTTGTGGTGACGAAGGAGCTAAGCCAGAAGGTGAAGCTCTCAATTTACCGGTCGATCTACGTTTCGACCCTCACCTATGGTCATGAGCTTTGGGTCATGACCAAAAGAATGAGGTCACAGGTACAAGCGGCCGAAATGAGTTTCCTTCGCAGGGTGGCCGGGCTCAGCCTTAGAGATAGGATGAGAAGCTCGGACATCCGGGAGGGACTCGGAGTAGAACCGCTGCTCCTCCATGTCCAGAGAAGCCAGTTGAGGTGGCTCTGGCATCTAGTGCGGATGCCTCCTGGACGCCTCCCTGGGGAGGTGTTCCGGGCATGTCCATCTGGGAGGAGACCTCGGGGTCAATTCAGGACACGCTGGAGGGATTATATCTCTCGGCTGGCCTGGGAACGCCTCGGGATTCCCCTGGAGGAGCCGGCTGAGGTAGCTGGGATGAGGGAAGTCTGGGCTACTTTGCTGAGGCTGCTGCCCCCGCGACCCGGACCCGGATGAAGTGGGAGACAATGAGTAAACAAGTAATATTTCATACAAAATTGGTATACCTTTATAATTTTTAATGGGTTGGAGGGGTAGTATCGGGGGCCTTGGAACAAATCAGGCCTTTTACATGTAAAATGCGAAAAATTCTCAGTACAAAAACACTTCTGGAACAAATTAATTTTGTAAGTAGAGGTACCGCTATGTGTGTGTGTGTATATATATATATATATATATATTGTTGTTTATTTTGTTATTTATTTTAATATGTGTGTGTGTGTGTGTGTTTATTAGAATAAATAAATCTTGTTTTTATATAATTTTCATGTACAACATTTCATCAACTTTCATTTAGCTAAACATGATTGTTCAGATTATTTCACAACACATTGATGGTGTATCTCGTGTGGTCCTGAACATGACTTGGTCTCGGTTTAACAGTGGAAAATGAGTGGAATAATATGGAACTGATTGCACATAAACACAGTGTGTCCGTGATGCAAACACTAACCGCGTCATTAAAGAAGACCTTCAATCTCCTTAACCAAACATATGACATACCACCATTAGCAAAGTGTCAGTTATTATTGAACTTAATCCAAAGTGAGTGACAGCTGCCCTGGCTTTGTGCGGTTCATTCTCTGCACATACATCCACACCCCTCAGAGTAAATTCTCTTTTCTTTCTGGCAGGTATCAACCCTTTTGAGTCTTGCATAACACCCCATTCTGGCTCAATTCCAGCTGTACTCCCTCACATCACTGTGATTCATAGCTGGGCCCCTCCTTGATCCCTATCGCAAATGGGCCCTTATCAGTCAAGAACCCTCTCTTGAGAAATCCATCCTTCTTTTTTCATACGCACCACTTGTTCATGAAGGAATTCCAATAAGACAGTGTAAATCACGGCTAACGTTGGTCTATTCTCGAGGCTCCAGCAGAGTCAACATGAACTTGGCACTGAGCCTGAAAGCAGGGCCATGTTGAGAAACAGTGCTTGTAAAAAAAAAAAAAGAAAAGTTATTAGATTTGGGCAGCTAGGCACCACCGATACAGTTATGTTCAACATTCTTTAGCTAATGGTCCATGTTATAGTGAGTCTACAACAGAGAGGATCAGGAAAAGGCAACACTTTGAAACAGTTTTATCAACCTGTGTGTTGACCTGTGGAACAATATAGAATAATACTCCTACAATAAGAGCCAGGGGGAGCAGTGACTGAACACAGTATGACTGAGGTTTTCCATTGGTGAAGGAATTCAGATTTAAGTAAAGTCACCACCCTGGCCTGTTTGTACTCCAAGGACCAGTACATTCAGTTTTCAGTCAGTGGGATTTTTTATTTCTTATAAAAGTATTCCTGCAATAAAGGTCATGCGACTTCATTTATAATTTTTTTGTAAGCCTTTATTTAGCCATATCTTTATGTGGTGGAGTCAGTGCTCTGACTCTGTAGTGCCGGTGGATGCACCTGCAGTTGGCCCGCCTCCCAGTCAATTACCCAATTAACACCTGGCCTATATTAACCCCCAGTGAGTAGGTGTCCATCCCACTGACTCCTGCTCCTGGTGTGGATGGTGGCAGCTCAGTTGCTGGATTGACAGTTGTGAGGACAGCAGACCACCCCTGACCCAAGGTGGATCCCTTTTTGGTTTCCTGCTGTTTTGCCCTGTTAGAGCCTTTATGTTTTGCCCTTTTAGTTACCCTGTTTTGCCCTTTCAGTTACCCTATTTTGCCTCATGTTGACCTTTTATATTAGTTTTCCTGTGTTGCTCCACCTTGCCTTTTAGAGCCTTTGTTTTGCCCTTTTCATTAGTTATATTATTTTCCCTATTTTGCCCTTTACATTATTTTGCCCTTTATTTAGTTCTATTAGTATATCCGTTTTTCATTTTGGTTCTCTGCTCTACCTGTTAACTTGTATTTGGACCTTAAAAGAACTAGGTTGCGGTTGCTTTGCAGTGTTTTTTTATATATTAGATTTTACCTGTTTGTTCTTTTAGTAAGGCCATTTTGGTGGGGAAGGCTAGGCACCCCATGTGAGGTTCCTACACTTTTTGCATGAGAGTAAGTGCACTGGGACACTACTATGGGATACACTTGTTTTGTAGTGATTGAGGTGAGATTGATGTGCAGCACCGGTAAGTATTGGCAGCACCCCTAGGCACCCCACTACATAGGCTGGTGGCCTCTGTCCCTTTTATATTGAGTTGTTTAATCTGGTATTTGAATTTTAGCCGTTTTTAAAAATTGTCACTTTTAGATTTTATTGTTAGGGCCCATTGTAATAAAGTATTTGATTCTTCCTCATATTCACTTTTAATTGTCAATTATTCCTTCCCTTTGCAGCTTTAGTTCATTTTCATGATTTTATTATCAATAACATTTCTTAATTGTTTAAGAAACTGAGTCTCTGTCCTTCTACAGAATTGAACCTGTGTCCTTCTGATTCTACTTAAATAATTTGGAATATATTTCCTGGGGTGCAAGTCCCCAGGTGGCGTTGTCGGTTTTACCTATTTTCATTTCATAATACCACACCTAATAACGGTAACTTACCACTTCCTCCCCCGCTCGCCTTGCCACATTTACAACAAAAAGTGTTTTTTATGAGCTGTATAATTGCCTAATTTTGTGTATTTATTCTTTGCTGCTGTTTTAATTACTTATCTCATTTACTTAAACTATTTTATTTTATTTTATCACTGTTGTTATAGCTGCTGCTGTTTTAGTTTTTATTTTATGTTTTCTATCTCACTTAGGACACTATTAGTTTAGTTTTCTTCTTAATCAATGCGGTTATAATTGCACACTGTTTTTAAACTAGGGTTACAATATTTTATTTCTTCTGTACTTGCGACAAGAAATAACAAAATAAAGAACCTTGAACCTTTTTACAAAAATATTCTTTTATTTAAGATCTTAATCAAACATTTTATTACACAACTTAACGACAAAACTGCAAATTAATTCACAGAAAAGACCTAGAAACAAACTCAAGCAAGCAGTTTTATATCGGTTGATAATTGTATAATTTTGTTGCATTTAAACTGCTTTACCTGCCTTCGCTTAAGAACACCTCCTGAAGTCCAGGGAGGAAAAGTAGGAATTATTTTGAGAACAAATAAGAGGAAAAAAAAAGTGCTATAAATAATAGAACATTTGGCTGGAAAGTATATAATTCATTTCCTGGTATAATTACTTACTTAGTAATAAATATTAGTTTTCCTTTTCTGTGCTCCTCCTCTACTCTCACTTTATCTCTCCTATTTATGCTTAAGCAAATACATGTTACTGACTTGACTTCTTCCCTGGAGTCTTTATCACTGATCTACACCTGCTGTTTGTTGTCCCCTGAGATTTGTTCAGATATTAAAGGTACATTTGTCACTCAGTCCAGGTCATCGTATGAAACTGAAGCAGCACATTGAACTGACTCAAAAATATCGCCATAGAATAGAATAGATAGATAGGATTCCATTGTATTTATTTGTCACTTATTTATTTCATTTCTACACCAATTAGTCTTGAAGATGTTAGAGTAGATCAGGGGTGTCAAACTGCGGTCCTCGAGGGTAGGTGTCCTGCATGTTTTAAATGTTCCCCTCTTCCATTACACCTGGAGGCCATTACATCATTATCAGTCTGATGAGGAGCTGATTATTAACTCTTTAAGTGTCAGTGCTGATGCATTCTGAATGGATAATTTAGTTTAAATATTCAGAAGAATTCTACCTTTTTCCTGTTAGTTTTGTGCCAAAAAGCAAGAGTTTATTTTATTTTATTAATAAATAAAAAACATTTTTTAAAGGCAAAATTAAAATTGCTGGGACCAAATTTCAATAGTAGTTTTCTTCTTTAGTAATTTATTTTTTTCAAAATTTTCCACATTATTTGTCATTTTGTAAATATTTATTAGTTTTTGTTGCTCATTTTGTTTATTTTTCTACATTTTTTTTTTTACTGTAGTATTTTTCTTAGATTTTCTATCATTTGTGTCTTACTTTGCTCATGTTACCAATTATTTTGTTAGTTCTCAGGAGTTAAAGGGTTAAACTGAATCACATGGAAGAGGGAAATATCTAAAACATGCAGGACACCGGCCCTCGAGGACTGGAGTTTGACACCTGTGGAGTAGATGATAATAACCTGAAATTGTTTTGTTTAAAAAATACAATTGTATAATTTACTTTTTTTTTTTTTTTAAATCAAATATGTTTTGATGTTAGGATGTGGATTTTCTACATTTGAAAAAAAGGAAGCATGATAATGTAGACTAATGATTTAAGTTAATTGACTTACTGACTTAATTTTTTTTCTATCCATTACATATGTGCTGTGTGTGCGATGTGCAAATAAACACTGTCAAACTGTATTTCTGTGAAAAATATCAATTATTTACAATGATGTATGAATCCATAGGAAGGCACACAGTCTGTTTCTACATTCATGCTTTCATTCATTCTAAACACACACACACACACACACACACACACACACTCGTTTCATCTGTAGTTGGTATGGTGGAGGAGGATGGGGTCCCCTCAGCCTTGACCAGGAGCCTCACTGATGCTTTCACATAATATTCTTCATGTTCTGAACAATGGTGAGTTCAGCTTCCACTGTATGAGCAGATCATTGTCACATATGATTTCTGAACTATACAGTAATATTTCCCCAAAGTGCTCATTTTATTTGTAGTATTGGTTATTGCTTTGCATTCTAACACAGCTGTAGAATAGTCAGCTGTATGATTCAGTACCATGATTCACCTCATCTATTATAATATACAAGTATGTCATTGCTGCATCATCTCCATCGACTCTATTATTCTACATCTGTGACAAATGAAAGGAAAAACACATAAGAAAACACTTAATAGTCATGTAGAAAAAACAAAAAACTGAAAATACCTCTGTCACTTTAGCTTCCACCATATGACAATACAAACCTTTATGCAACACTGTTTATGACTCAATTAATGCAGGAAGAAGGATGATTTAAATCCACTGGGATTGTATGGTATAACACCAAAATAAAAAATGTAGTTCTTCTTTGTCACGTCTCCTCACAACAAATACCCTCCCCACTAAAAAACACATTACCACAATTTAACGGGCATTAATAAAAATGTGGAATGGACAGGACTGAACAAAGCACCATCCAACCATTTTGTGCCCACTCGACATGACTGAATGTTGACATGTCTCTGAAACGCAACTGGATCGGTGGAGTCATGGCTGGTGTGACGTAAAAGAAAGAAATAATTCCTGTTCACACCATATGTGGAAACTGTTTATTAGTATTTATTGACTGACATCAGTACAGACTCTAGACACCTGTTAGACAGATGAGAAGCCCCTCCCACAGTCTTCGTCAGTCCTGTTAAAGCCCCTCCCACAGCCTCTGCTCTATGAGGTTGATGTACATACATAAAGCTCATATATATATATATATATATATATATATATATATATATATATATATATATATATATATATATATATATATATATGTATATATAAGTACATCAAGCTCTGTAGCTCACATTTGAATGCATGCTTGTCAGGGTCCATTAGAGTGGTAAGAACCAGTGTGTGTGTGTGTGTATATATATATATATATATATATATATTATGAGAATATGAAATAAAATTATTTAAATAATATTACTACCGAGCTGGTAGCAGAGTGCATAGAGGCAGGTTGGGCAGCATCCATCCACCCAGTGGAGGTAGGGTGCAGGGGTTTCGTCGGTAGGTCAACGATCCAGCTGCTCAGAGCGCTAGGAACAACAGGGGCAAGGTTACAGCGAGCAACCAAGGAGCTGGCAGAGGAGGCGGAAAAAGCAAGCTTCTGGTTGTGGTTAAGGAGGAAAGACAGCAAATGGGGGCATACACCGCAATAGGGTCAGATGCAGGGAGCGGTAGGGAGACGTCCCAAGATGCCGCTTGCCCCCCCACCTGGAGATGTACTGGCTAGGGGGCGAAACATCAGTGAAAGGTGGCTCCAGCTGACGATCCTGCATCTGACCCAGTGTGCACTGGAGGAGGTGCGACAGGCATAATGCCAGGCAGGAAACACCATCTTAACCTGTACAGATTAATTACACTTCTGGGAGACCAGTGACTACTGTGAAAGAGCAGTTGGAAGCCAGGGAAGACTGGCAGGCATCCGGGAGAGACCGGAGGACAGCGGGAGAGACTGCACCAGGAGTGGGCGGTTAGTCACCCTACCCACTGGCTCCCAAGCTGGAGTCAACCTCACTGACTACGAAGACAAATATGAAGAAACAACCCGAGGGCCCTCCGAGAGGCGGGGTGGAAGAAGGGCCCAACAGGACGGATCAGATGGTAACGAACGCAATGGATAATGACTACGAGAAGTTCCTCCGGAAGTGTAGTTGTGGGTGGCAGAAAGTGACCTCACTCAGAGGCTTGCATATCCATCAAGGGAGGATGAAGTGCAGCAGGCAGCCCGGACAGCATAATCGCACTGCTTCGGCAGGTCAGACGAAAGGGACCCAAAGCCAGGGGACAATCCACAGTGCAACAGGACCCAACAGTGCAGGAAGGGCATCAGTAGAGGAGATGGAGCAAGAGATGGAGACAGCAAGCCGGGATAGTGGACACACTGTCCCTACATTAACAACGCAAACAGGAAGCACGCCCAAGCAGTTAGAGCAGCGCGGAAGGATCAAGTGGCCATCGGCAAAAGAAAGAGAGGCATGGAACAGACTCGACAGAGACCTGAGCGAAATCTTGGAACAAGCCCTGCGAGGCAAGGTTGAAGACAAACTGAGGGCCCTCAGTAACATCTGCTTCCAGGAGTGCAAAGAGAGGTTCGGTGAAGTTACAGGGAAGCGAGCCACACACCCACCTCCTACCCAGGAAGGGCGACGAGAGAGACGTATCAAGGAGCTCCTAGGCGATAGACGCCACCTCCGGAAAAGGTGGAGGAAAGCAACCCCAGAGGAGAAACCAGGTCTCAAGCTACTCTGGGACGAGCTCAGAAAGAAGCTCGCAAAACTTCGCCGTGCAGACCGGATCAGGAAGCGGAGAAAGAGAAAGGAGAAGGAGAGAAGAGCCTTTTTCCAGGACCCTTTCAGGCATGCTAGGCAGCTGCTGGACGAGAAGCGGAGCGGAAAGCTGGAAATCTCCAAGGAAGAGCTGGAGCAATATGCAAAGACCCACTACACTGACTCAGCCAGAGACACACCGCTTGGTTCCCCAGGGTACATACCACGGCCACCACCACCAACCCTGGCCTTCGACACCTCTCCACCAAGACGAAGTGAGCTTGCAGAGGTCCTGAGGAAAACAAGATCAGCTTCAGCACCCGGTCCAAATGGACTGTCCTATAAGTTCTACAAGAATAGCCCACAAGTGGCCAAAATCTTGTGGAGGCTCATGAGGGTGGCTTGGAAGAAGGGGTCCATCCCAGCTGAGTGGCAGCAGGCAGTTAGCGTATTCATCCCTAAAGAAGTGAATTCCACCACCATCAACCAGTTCAGGAGCATCGCATTACTGAACGTGGAGGGGAAGCTGTTCTTCTCAATTCTCGCAAGGAGAATGACCAACTTCTTGAAGGGCAACGGTTACGTTGACACGAGTTGTCAGAAGGCGGGGATCCCAGGGTTCCCAGGGTGTATTGAGCACTCAGCCGTGATCTGGGAGCAGATCCAGCGGGCCAAGAGGGAGCGCACGGACCTTCATGTCGTGTGGCTAGACTTAGCCAATGCGTACGGGTCGGTACCACACAAGCTAATCGACTACGCGTTGGAGTTCTTTTACATCCCGACATCTGTCAGTACCATCATAGCCAAATACTTCAGCAACTTCCACATGTGCTTCACCCAAGGAGGCTCGACAACTAGGTGGCATCAGCTGGAGGTCGGCATCGCGATGGGCTGTGCGATTTCTCCTATATTATTTGTGGCTGCCTTTGAGCTCATTCTCATTGGAGCAAGACAAGTGGTGGGAGGCTTGAGGCTGCCATCTGGAGAAAGACTTCCCGCCTTGAGAGGGTATATGGACGACGTGACAAGCATACTACAAACAGCTCCATGTACAGTAAGGGTCCTCAAACGGCTGGATGAACTTACCCAGTGGGCAAGAATGAAAATAAAGCCAGCTAAGTCCCGGAGCCTGTCAATCAGGAAGGGGTTAAGGACTGATAGGACGGTGTTCATGGCAGGGGGGGAGAGGATACCCCTGCTGTCAGAGCAGCCTATTAGAAGCCTTGGAAGAGAATACACTGCTGACCTCTCCGACAGGCAGATGGGCAAGCGGGTACAGGAGCAGCTGGGGCGGGGCCTGGCCAGGATCGATAGCAGCCAGCTCCCTGGGAAATTCAAACTGTGGTGCTACCAGTTCACACTATTCCAGCGGGTGATGTGGCCACTTAAAATATGTGAAATTCCAGCTACCACAGTCAGCAGGCTAGACAGCATAGCAAACACCTACATAAGGAAATGGTTGGGCCTCCCTCGCTGCTTCTCCAGTGTAGGGCTCTTTGGAAGAAATGCACTTCAGCTTCCACTGAAGTCAGTGGGCCTTGGGTACAAACAGGAAAAGGCTCGCCTGGTGTTTGAGCTCAAGGAGTCCAGGGACCCCACGGTAAGAGCGGCGGCAGTAGCTGTCAGAACGGGGCGCAAATGGAGGGCCCATGAAGAAGTGGACCAGGCTGTCAGCAGGCTGCAGCATAGAGAGATCACCGGGAGAGTGCAAGAAGGCCGGGCGGGAGTCGGCTTCGGGGAACCAGTTAGATTCTGGTCGAAAGCCCCAAGACAGCAGAGAAAGGCCATGGTCGTGGAAGAAGTGGCCCGAGCGGAGCAAGAGCAACACCTGATCAAAGCCGTGTCCCAGGGCAAGCAAGGAGCATGGACCAGGTGGAAGGACACCAGCCACAGGGTGTTGACCTGGCAAGACATCTGGAAAGCCCCGCAGGCACGGCTCAGCTTCACAGTCAGGGCAGCATACGACACCCTTCCATGCCCCCAGAACCTCTCCACCTGGTTCGGGAGTGAGGACACATGCTCGCTGTGTCAGAGCGACAAAGCAGGCCTCCAGCACATCCTGGCATCATGTAGAGTGGCACTGTCACAAGGACGGCTCAGATGGCGGCACAATCAAGTGCTCAGGAAGTTGGCAGAGCACCTGGAGACGAGAAGAACAGCTGCGAACTCAACAGCAAGCAGCCAAATGACCAGAATCTCCTTCGTAAGACCAGGGGAGACCCAGCAGAAGCCACAAGGCAGGCAGGAAAGATCACTGCTAACCCCTGGGGAGGCATGGGAGATGCGGGTCGATCTGGACAGGCAGCTCATCTTCCCAGGTGAGATCGTGCAGTCAACACTGAGACCGGACATTGTGATGTGGTCCACAGCTGCCAAGCGTGTCCTCATTATTGAGCTAACCGTGCCATGGGAAGAGGGAATACCAGCTGCACATGAGTTCAAGCGGCTCAAGTACACCGAGCTGGTAGCAGAGTGCATAGAGGCAGGTTGGGCAGCATCCATCCACCCAGTGGAGGTAGGGTGCAGGGGTTTCGTCGGTAGGTCAACGATCCAGCTGCTCAGAGCGCTAGGAACAACAGGGGCAAGGTTACAGCGAGCAACCAAGGAGCTGGCAGAGGAGGCGGAAAAAGCAAGCTTCTGGTTGTGGTTAAGGAGGAAAGACAGCAAATGGGGGCATACACCGCAATAGGGTCAGATGCAGGGAGCGGTAGGGAGACGTCCCAAGATGCCGCTTGCCCCCCCACCTGGAGATGTACTGGCTAGGGGGCGAAACATCAGTGAAAGGTGGCTCCAGCTGACGATCCTGCATCTGACCCAGTGTGCACTGGAGGAGGTGCGACAGGCATAATGCCAGGCAGGAAACACCATCTTAACCTGTACAGATTAATTAATTCTATGCATTAGGTCATCAAATGACTGTCAGTTCAGCCTGTCAACTCGGTTACCTGTTGAGATTTAATGGGCATTAATAAAAATGAAATAAAATTACATAAAATAATTAAAAACTCTAAAAACACAGTGCAGATATTTTTGTGTTATTCAGAGCAGCTATTGCAGAGGGGATGAATGATTTCTTGTAAATGTTCTTCCTGGCCAGGGGGGTTCTGTAGCGTCTGCCTGATGCCAGCAGCATAGAGTAGAATAGAATAGAATAGAATAGAATAGAATAGAATAGAATAGAATAAACTGCACCTCACTGTTTGTTTTAATTATATCTTAAATGCTGCTATGTCCTATTAAAGTGTCAATACAGATAAAGGAATAGTGCAAAGTAAAGCTCTAAAGTGTGAAATTGCAGTATTATTTATTATTTACAGAAAGTGCACAGTGAAAAATGAAAATAAAATGTGACTATGTGATTGAACAGTGCGATTGATTGTGAAGGATTTTCTGAATCTGTTCAATAACAGAGCTGTAATAATCTGTTGGAGAAAGTGTTCTGTCCAATGTGTGGTGGAGAGGGTGTGGAAAGTGTCAGGTACACCTGCAACGTGTGAACA
This sequence comes from Siphamia tubifer, assembly GCA_020466265.1. Lineage (NCBI taxonomy): Eukaryota > Metazoa > Chordata > Actinopteri > Kurtiformes > Apogonidae > Siphamia > Siphamia tubifer. Next base: position 36,790,541 of record CM035799.1, on the reverse strand, counting down.
CATGCAAGTCCGTTGAAGCACACAGCTGTGAATGAGCTGGTTTTCAAGCATGAATTACGCAGCTGTTGTCGACTAATGCAACTGCAACTTCAACCTTCTGTCTCAGCTCGACATATGTTCCATTATTTCCCAGAAAAGTGTCTGAAATAACCTGTATGAGTGAAAAAGGAAACAAAAACAGAGGTGACTGGCTGCAAAAGCAACTCAATCCTTATTACCTCTGCCAAGGAGGTGTTACATTTGGCTCTGTCTGTCTGTCTGTCTGTCTGTCTGTCTGTCAGCAGGATTATGCAAAAAGCGTTGCTAAAGCATAGTGTGACCCTTCTATTTTACTCCCCAACCGACTTTTTTTGTTTTATTTTTGTTGGTGTTAAATGATGTATGCATGTGGGGGTTTTTTTTTCTTCTTCACAATTGCATGTGTACCTGACATACCTATATATGTATCTCTGAAGGTAGCTTTTGAAGTGGAAAATGAAGCTTTCAATGTCAATTGTACTTTTTATATATGAACTCAATAAATATATATATATATATATACAGTATATATATATATATATACAGTATATATATATATATATATATATATATATATATATATATATATATATATATATATATGTGACCCGCCACCACGAAATCAGGCATAAGTCGCGCTGACCCGTTCAGAGCTACAGCCAAATTTAGGCTGTAAGGCGATTTCTTATTTGTGTTTACATTTGATCAAAAAACGGTACCTTAACACCTCTATTTTCAGTTCCCGTGGTCATTACATTGAAATCCAATCAATTAAGGTGTTTATTGAGTCAATTATTTAAGCGGCGACAAAAGTTCAGGGATTGCTGAGCAAAGACAAAGCCGACTTCCACCTCTTTTCGCCGAACAAACCGATCTCCGTTCCGTGGGTAAACATCCAAGTGTTTGGTACGAGGTAAAAGCCTATATTGAATGCTCTGTCCAATGGCGTAAGCCAAATGATTGTAATACGTCACACTTCTTTCCTATTATTATAATATATAAAACTTCTGTGACATGTCCATCAGAGTGTCCTTTAACATCTGTGAAAAATTTGTGTCAATCGGATACGAATTATTATGCATTGCTAAGGACTTCCTACCCCAAAACAATCCAAAACTTTGACGGACAATATCTAAAAATATGCAAATTGCAAAATATGTCCAAATGTGGATATTAAAATGACCATAACTTTGGTTCTACTTGTGATAGAAACATAATTTTTTCACCATCTTAAACCTTAGTTTCCACTCTACCAAGCTACACAGATAACTCAGTTTGGATTTCCAGACACTTATGCCTGGTTTCGTCGTGGTGGGTCACATATGTCAAAAAAAGAGCTGGAGGTACAGAGGGTTCTGTTTGGACAGAACGGCTGCTTAACATCTGGATGTGTACCAGAAAAAAATGATTGCGTCCACTGTTTCAACTAGTGACATGGATGACCAGATACTATATGTGATGTTTGCATTTAACAAACTAATGGCAGCAGCGCAGAATATGTGCATCATCAATGTGAAATGTGTTTGTCATCGTAACGAGACCGGGAGGATGTGCAGAAAGACAGGAATAATTAACTGTTTCCATGTCAGAGGAATCAAATGATCAAATTCAGAATAAACCAGTGACTTTGTTACCTCAGCCAAGGAGTCTGTTTGTCCGTTTGTCTGTCAGCAGGATTACGCAAACGTTTCTGAACAGATTTTGATGAAACAAGGAAGAACCCATTAGATTTTGAGCAATGAAGGTCAAAGGTCAAGGTCGCACTAACTAATAGTCGACATCTAAAATACATAAGTGGTAATACAGTATCTCCGGATTCAGACAAGATAGAATCTGGCTTTTTTTAAAAATTCACATCATCTCACCTTCAGACATCAGATGGATCGACACCTATGGCTCGATCACTTGATGTTTTGATGTCATATGACGCCATATCAAGCCTTGGTGGAGGTCTACTTTCTCTGACTGCCTTATTCACCACCTGTTATAATGCTTCACTTTACAACAGAAATCAATTAGTAATTCCATGTACTGAAAATTTTACACATGTCCAATTATTAATGTATAATTACAAGTTATCTGTTCAAATTGCATTAAAGGTTCAGTTTGTAAAATGTACAATATGTTTAACCAGAGCTAACATTTGGTTTGGTTTGAGATAAGATAAGATAAGGTAAGGTAAGGTAAGGTAAGGTAAGGTAAGGTAAGGTAAGGTAAGGTAAGGTAAGGTAAGGCTTTATTGATCTCACACACTGTTTCACTGTTATAGGAGCTCACAGAAAAAGTACAAAAAGGTGCAAAAAGGAAGTAAAGCAGTGCAAATAATAGTGTAAATAATCATAGAGGTAAATAATAAAATTAAACTAGAAATAAAAAAAATTACTAGAAAGAAAAAATATATAGAAATACTGTGTCTTATGTACAAAAAAAAGAAACAGCTTTGGAAAAAAATAAATAAATGGGATGGGTGGGGGTCGCCATGATGGGATGGGTGGGTGAGTGGGTGGAGGGTGTTGTGTGTGTATGGATCTTAAATTTGTTGTCTATGTTGACAAAATAAAAAAAACTTTTGATTTAAAAAAAAAAAAGAGAAAAATAAATAAATAAATAAATAAACAGATACTATATACAAATGTACAAATGTACAAATACTGGTGCAAGGTGGTTCCTACACAGTAGAATGTGCTTCAGGCTGGGATCATATCAGGTAAGTAAATCACAGCTGCCTTCGTTACTTACATCTGACAAAACCCTGTTCACTGATTCATTGAAGAGAAATCAGGTCAGTTTATCCATGGAAATGGTCTTAGTCATTTCCAAGTCCTTCAGTGCCTGTTTCTTCTTCCCACCAGCAGCAATAGTGTGAAACTAGCTACTACCAGACGTGGGGTTCGACAATGTCCACAAAAAATAACATGAACATGAAATTTGCAAAGTGAACCTTGAAATCAGAAACAAGTCTGCTTTGATTGGCAGGTGTTTGCCCTATGGAGTCAGGTAGTAGATTCAGTTATGTAAATATAAAGTAGTGGTTTACTTTATTACAACTCCCAGCCTCTTGGTATTATCTCAATGTCAGTAAATGATATGAATAGTAATACAGTTTTGAATTATATAACCTGTTAAACTGGGATGATAAGTGTGTTTTAGTATTTTTATTCAGTAAATTAATAAGGCTAAAAGTATTTAAGTAGATATTCTTGCATTATACTTGTTTTTTCTTTGACTTTGGACCACATAACCACACTGTAACAATCACATACTAACATTTGATTCATTCTCATCAATGCTGATCTCTCACTCTTCATTCCCTCTGTTTCAATCCATTCTCTCCCTCACCGGTTCCTCCTTCCACAATCTGAGTGATTGATATTAGACGTTTTTAACCATGCATACAGTTGAACTTTATATTATACCATATTAGCCTATTAGCCCTCTACTGCATAGTGTTGCCCCGAGACAACCAGTTACAACACGCTACTTTGAAATAGTTGTTAATTATAGTTACTAGTTACTACTCCCAAAAAGTAACTGATTTACTGAGTTACTCCACTATAAAGGTAACTATAGTTACCAGTAAAAGTAACTATTGCGTTACTCTATGTGCTGTAAATATGTAAATACCCAACACTTTGCATGTGCTCTAAACACCCACCCACCTTATTTCTCTGATTGGCTGATCTTGCTAAACCTTAGCCAATCATCATTGCTTAAGCAGTTATCTCACCCTACCCTCCCACACAAGGGAGGGGAGGTGTTTTGAACTTATTTTCCTCATGTTTTGTGTAAAGCACTTTGGCTTCCCCTGTGGATCTTTTTAAATGTGCTATATAAATAAAGTTGATTGATTGATTGGTTGATTGTCACTCTTCAACACACTGCGCTGCACATTAGCTCTGACCTTTAAAAACTAGCTAGCACCTTTAGCATGATGAAATTAGCCATGTGCACATATTTTCTGGAGTGTGTCATGTGTGACGTTATGACTTCATACGCAACGTCACCACGTCATCTAGCAACTTTTGGTGATTTTTTGGCAACACTGCTCACACACACACACACACACACACAGACACACACTTGTGCAAGTCCTGCGTCTGTATACGTGAAATTGATGACAGCTTTTTTTTTTTAATTGGGTAGTTTCAGTAACGTGCAGTAACAGGATGTTGGAAATGGTAACAGCGTAATACTGACAGTACTGTAAGAGTAATTAGTTAGATTGCTCATTACTGAAAACAGTAATAATGTTAGTAACACGCTTATTTAAATGCCATTATTGCCATCACTGGAGACAACAAACCACATTTTTAAATCCCACACTAGCCCTTTAAGAGAATAGATCTGTTTTTTTGTTTTGTTTTATTTCAAATCATACGACCAAACACATCATTTTTTTCAACACTGATGGGACACATGCCACAAATTAGTAAGATTATATTCCAATTTTATCATGTTTGAATTGAATTGCTTAACACTAAAAAATATATGCATGTGCATTAGTATACAGGGAAGCTTATTTGAATGTGTCAATACCTGTTTTTTGTTTGTTTGTTTTTTTATGTATATGTTAAACCTGTATTTTCTCATTTGCTGCCTTAAGGCAACACTGTGCAGCCCTATTTTATTCAGTCAATGTAATGTATTGTTATATGTAAGTATGGAGATGTGTATGTATATGCTTAAATGACCAGAGTCAATGTTTTTACTTACAAATCCAATGAAATGTTTATATTATATTTATTGATATTTATACAGGAGATGGATGTTAATACATTTTAGGGAAGGAAGCAGGAGGATGTTGAGGTGAGGGTCATTCCCACTGACATTCAAACCGACTGGTCTGTAAAGTACTTAAGGGTTCAGGGGTCAATTATGTGTTCATATGTCTGTGTCAGTGATGTATAAATGACCCGCAACCAACCTTTTTTTTTTTTAACTCGGAACGCAAGAAACATATTTGAAAAGGATTCACCCGACCCAGTTCTCGACCCGCATTTTTAAAAAATTGTTTCTTTATGAAATAGTAAATGGACTGCATTTATATAGTTCTTTTCCACCTTCATGGTGCTCAAAGTGCTTTACATTAGCCTCTCATTAACCCATTCACACACACACTCATACACCAGTAGGTTTCTAAGGTCTATGGTAAGTCCTACTGGGGGCCTAAGCCAGGGTTCAGTGTCTTGCCCAAGGACACTTCGACATGTGGACAGCCAGAGCCTGGACTCGAACCGCCAACCTCTCGGTCATTGGGCAACCCACTCTACCAACTGAGCCACATCACATGACCTTACTCACATACACACATTTATTTCTGTGTTAAATTTCAATGTCATTTCTTGTAAGTTACTATGTTGAGAAAATATTTCTTCAGCATCTAAACCAGGGCTCGACAACCTGTAACACCCAAAGAGACATTTGAAACCTGTTTTCATATAAAAGACAACACTGGGAGCTGCTCATCATCTTTAAAATCTCAGTGAATGTGTCCCAAACATGACATTAGTTTATTTGTTTGTATGTTTCCGGAGATTCCACTCTTCCAAATTTATTTTCTCTCTTGTCCCCTCAAAATATATGTATTAATAATAGAAAATTGTACCTCATATTTAAACTACAATGATTTACCAGGTTACTTTAATATTCATCACAAACAACCTGACCTACCACAACCCGAATAGCATTATAAAATATTTTTCAATGACCTGCAACTGTGGATGACCGCGGGTAACCACAGGGGCCCGCGCATCACTGGTCTGCGTGTATGTGTGTGCATGTGTATTAATGTAAATGTAACTTTGTGAGGTAGCGAAGAGGGATTAGATGAAATATCAGCTCAGAAATAGACTTATTATGACTATTTTTCATCTTTGACCATTGTTTTCTATTCATCAATGTGTTTCTAATGTGTTATTTGTTCACTGGAATAAATAAAAGTGTATGGATAGCATTGTTTATTTTCCTTGTTCCAGTTCTATTACTATTAAATCTTGGTATTTTATTACCTTTATCTCACAGTGTTGCCTTGAAGCAACGAACCAATATGTGATTGGTGGGGGTAGGGGGTGTCAAATGTTATTATTGATGTATGATCAGGGACCCCAAAGCTCTGGTAAAAATAGAGTAAAACATTTTTTATTCCAAAAAATACAAATGTATGCAGTCGAAGGTTAGCATGTTTTGCCTGTATATATTTGTCCCTGGTGTTGCTAGTGTTTCCTTTAGAACAGGGGTGTCAAACTATGGTCCTCGAGGGCCGGGGTCCTGCATGTTTTAGATGTTTCCCTCTTCCATTACACCTGGAGGCCATTGCATCATTATCAGTCTGATGAGGAGCTGATTATTAACTCTTTAAGTGTTAGCGCTGATGCATTCTGAATGGATGAGTTTGTTTAAATATTCAGAAAAATTCAACAGTTTTACTTTATTTTATTTATGGAAAAGGTGCCAAAAAGCAAGAGGTGGTTTTTTTAAATTTTATTTTATTTCACCATTTTTTTTAAAATGCTGTGACCAAATGTCAATACTAGTTTTCTTCTTTAGAATTTTTTTTTCTCCAAAATTTTCCACATTATTTGTCATTTTGTAAATATTTATATTTTTTTTGTTCATTTTGTTTATTTTTCTACATTTTGGTTCTTTTAATTTTTAAAAAAATTTTCTTTGATTTTCTACCATTTGTGTCTTACTTTGCTCATGTTATTTTGTTAGTTCTCAGGAGTTAAAGGGTTAAACTGAATCCCATGGAAGAGGAAAATATCTAAAACATGCAAAACACCAGCCCTCGAGGACTGGAGTTTGACACCTGTGCTTTAGATGCATGCATACATTTATTCTATTTCCACACACATCTCTAGAGGGTTTAACATTTATTACTTACCTGCTAGTGGTTTTAATTTATGAGTTTCATCAGTTTTGCACAATCCAGAGGCTCCACCCTCTTGTATACAAACCTTAAATCTGGTCACAGCTAACATGCTATGATGAGCAACTACAAGCAGCAACAGGGTTAATGACCAATGTCCCTTCGTCACTGACCTAAGTGATTGAATTCATATGTCTTTGTGACAATGTTACTGTTTGCTTACCTGTAATAAACACATACATTATAGAGCATCATGTACTCTGTCATGTAACCTGTCTCTGCTGTTGGCTTGTCTAAATGGTCTGTGTATATTTTGATATTTGGATTTTCCGTTTATGAATGGGAATTAAATAAAAAAAAAAAAAAGTTTAATTGTGAAGCACCAAACCAACAATTGAATTATGCCACATTTTCCTTTCTTTTTTTTTTTTTTTTTAAATTTCACTTTACAAAAACACATTCAAAGTCAACAGAAACAGAAACAAAAGAAAAAAAAACGACAGTTCTAAGTACTGAACCTGTGCCTGTCTCTGCAGCATGTACCCCTTCATCATCTTTCTGCTGATGGTTTTAATTAAAGAAACTGATTTGCACATGCACGCACACATATCAAAGAAAAAAGGTGAGTTTTCATACTTTGGCTATGGCTTTTGGAACCTTCAACTCCAGATGATCCTTGGACCACCCCCTCAATTTTCAGAATATTCACACATTTCGACTTGAAAATCCTCTCCCGCCTCCGCTTTCCACTGAAACACATGCAGATATTTCCAACGACGACAGGCCTTGTTTCGCATATTCTAAAATCATTTCTGAGTACGGCTCCAAAGACATAATTCTTGGTTGTTATTCTCACTTTATTCACACTATATTACAGTCTGAATGGTTGCTTATGGTGTGAGAATATGAATATTGTTTGCTTGTGGTCTGTTTTTTCATTTTTGTTGACTTTGAATTTCTTTTTGGAAAGTGAAATTAAAAAAAAAGGAAAATGCTGAGTAATTCAGTTGTTGGTTTTGTGCTTCAAAACGAAACTCAAATAAACTATTGTTTTTTTTTTCTTTTTAATTCCCATTCGTAAACGGAAAATCCAAGTACCAAAATATACACATACCCTAAACCATCTAGCTCCCTCTGGTAGGGAAACTCAGACATTACATTAGTCTGTACATTGTTCTGTTCTGAGACACAATAACTGTAAACAAATAAAACTTTTAAAACAATTTGACAATTACTACAAATTAAACAAGTGGTGCCCAGTGCAACAAACCCCACCCCTCTTATACGCATTTTACCTGATTTGCCCTATGACTTACCATTGCAAAAACACACTTTTGTGACTGTGACCTTGACCTTTAACCTCCATTCACCCAAATTTGATGAGATCTTTAATGCACCCTTCCTGAAAATTTCATGGAAATTGGTCCAGTGTATTTTGCATAAAGCTACTTACAAAAAACCAGACAGACTGACCAACAAACTGACTCAAACCCAACACCCCTCTTCCCTTTGGGGAGTGGGGGAATAACCTGAATGCCATACAAATGACAGTTTCATATAATAAAACAAGGCAGTCAGAGACAGCAGACTTTGATATGATATCATATGACGTCAAAATGTGACGTGATGGAGCCACATGTGTTGACCCACCTGTGCGAAAGTGAGACGATATGAAGGAAAAAAAAAACAATAGATTTTATCTTGTCTGAATCCTGAGATATTACTACTTTTGTGTTTTAGATGTTGACCATTAGTGTGACCTTGACCTTTGACCTTCATTGCTCAAAATCTAATGGGTTCTTCCTTGACCCATTATCTATCATTCCTGAAAATCTGTTCAGAACTTTATGTGTAGACAGACAGACAGATATGGACAGACAGACAAACAGACGAACGGACCGAGGGGGGGGGGGGGTTACAGTATATCCTTACATATGTTATCTGCAGATCTGTGAGTGGCAGTGCTTCAGTCTGACAGCAGAATAAGCACTTAATGCAGCTGCTGCAGACTTTGAATCAATTGAAAGTATGCAGCCTTTAAGAACTTGACAGCTTCTAAATGCAACCATCACTTTGGCTTCTTTTCTCTCAGTTGCATTTCTGCCAACTACGCTTTGACTTGTTTTACTTTCAGACATCATCTATTAGTTTTGCAGCACTTTGGCACAGACTGTATCAGATGGATGCCTTGTGTTTCACACTGACAACCTAAATATGAGCATTGGTGGCCAGCCTGTATCACTCTTTCAGAGATCAAGACTTTTTTTTATATGCACTTGTGCACAAATAATCATGTGCATCTGTCTCTCAAACTTTGACAACGTCCCTGTGTTATTCCAGCAGAGCCTTTAGTGTCCCCCACATTACATCTGACAACATAAAATAGATAATTAGCAATGTTTTTTAATTGTCAAATAATTGTAGATTTTCTCACAGATGACAGAAAAAGGTGAGATAGTGATCACATGTTTTTGACATGTTTTCTGACTTTACTCAGCCAAAGCCAAAGGTGTAAAAGAGGTGAGACAGGCTGGACTTTCACACACTGGAGCTGCGTTTCAGAATCAAAGGGGGTGGTGATGGCACGCACCGTATAGTGTGACATGCAAGTCGGAAATAGCCCAAGCATAGCGATGTTGCGGAGGATGAACAGAGCACAGTGATGTTTATTATAGCAGTAGAGATTTTAAGTTTAATTCATGTTTACTCTACATGGCCCCCACTCATTTTTATTACCTCCACCAAGGAGGGTATGTTTTTGCTGGCGTTTGTCTGTCTGTCTTTGTTCAAGATAACTCGAAAACTTATGGACGGATTTTGATGACATTTTCAGGGTAGGTTGGTAATGGGGAGATCTGGATTAGATTTTGGTGGTGGTGGTGGTGGTGGGGGTCTATATCTTGGGGGAAGTCTACACTCTCAGAGTACTTTTCTAATTTTTAAATGTCCTGGGCACAGAAAAAAAGAGACAATGAAACTGAAACTAGTTGCATGCTGGAAAATAAATGGTTAAAAAAAAACATCTATCTATCTATCTATCTATCTATCTATCTATCTATCTATCTATCTATCTATCTATCTATCTATCTATCTATCTATCTATCTATCTATCTATCTATCTATCTATCTATCTATCTATCTATCTGTCTATCTGTCTATCTGTCTATTTGTCTGTCTGTCTGTCTGTCTGCCTATCTATCTATCTATCTATCTATCTATCTATCTATCTATCTATCTATCTATCTATCTATCTATCTATCTATCTATCTATCTATCTATCTATCTATCTGTCTGTCTGTCTGTCTGTCTGTCTGTCTGTCTGTCTGTCTGTCTGTCTGTCTATCTATCTATGGCGGCACAGTGGGATGCAGCAGCCAAGCACTCTCGTCTCAGCATTCTTTGTTTGATTTTGTTTGTACAGTAAAGCTGAGCTGCTGGTGATAGTGGGAAGTGTCCAAACTATGGAGCTTCATCCCAACGGTGAGAGAGGGCAGCACACGAGAGTACATGAGAGGAGGCCTAAAAGCTAAGCTAAGAGCTAACCTTCACAAACCAGTAATCCCCAGCCTTTTCTTCACCAACGCACTGGCACTACACAATAAAATAGATGAGTTACAACTGCGGATTACATGGAGTTTCTTGGAGCACTACACGGTTACATCAGAGACATGGCTGGATTCACACAAGGCTATAGTGTTAGCAGGCCACAGTGTTTACAGCCATTCCAGCCTGTGTATATATACAGTATATACACAACAGATGCTGCACCCATGCCAAGGAAGTTGAGACTCAGTGTATCTCCTTCGCTCATTATTAAGAACTCAGAGCTTTAAACTTCTGTCCCACCACAAATATCATATGACGGATAATGACCAACATACTGAGTTATATTTACATGATCATTTTTAAGCTGTAAATGAAATCATAGCGACTCCTTTAAAAAAAATAAAAAATAAAAGAAGCAAACTCTACCAGCACCTCATGCTGACATCAAGAATATGTAAGAAAAATAAATTCAGGTATTAGAATTTGGCACAGTGGGATAGATTACTGAAAGTAGCATCTACATTATAGTTTCATACATAAATTAAGTGTATATTTAAACCACTCCTTTGTTTTCGAAAGTTTACACATATTTTATAGGACTGTTGTTTTGCACCATCAATGTCTGAATTATACTTCTTCTTCTTCTTAAATTAGTAGTACATTAAAATAAATATGTTAACATGTTAAAAGAAATATAACTTAATGTTTCTCAGAAAAATCTAAAAGAATAGATGTTACACAAACATACACAATATATATACTTTTATATATATAATATATATATATATATATATATATATATATATATATATATATATATATATATATATATATATATATATATATATATATATATATATATATATATACGTACCCTTCCTATGGTTGGTATTAATGGTGGTCTTCGTTATATTGAACCCAACTGAAGCAATTTAATGACACCTGGGGAAATGTGTGCAGGTGCTTTGAGTTTAATAGATAATTAGTGTGTGACACTGAGTTTAAGAGTCTTAATGGTTGTGGTCCTGTTTATTTAACAGATCTACTTTTAATATATGAGCCCTCTCAGACCCTCAGGTAGTAAAAGCTTTTAATAGTTCCTCTAAAGACCACTGTCAGCGTTCATATTTTTAAGTATAAACTGAAAATCTACCTTTTTAGTTTAACTTATAATTACATTTTTACTTTAACATAATTTTATTCTGCTGTTTTATATATTTATTTTATTACTACTATTATTTATTGATTTTATTAGACATTAAATGCATTCTTATTTGTTTTTTTATTCTTTTTAATCTTTTAACTGTACCTACAACTGCAGGATAATGGTGTGCTACGTACACCATGTATGAAAAGTGCTATATACATAAAGTTTGATTGATTGATTGATTGATTGATTGATTGATTGATTGATTGATTGATTGATTGATTGATTGATTGATTGATTGATTGATTGATTGATTGATTGATTGATTGATTGATTGATTGATTGATTGATTGATTGATTGATTGATTGATGTGTATGGTCCAGTAGTTTAACAGTGACTCATTTGGGAACCACCTTAAAACTTAGTCCAGATTGTCTTGATTCATGATAGTAGTTTATCACATAACAAATAATAATTTCTCATTCCCATTTCCACATCAGTGACAGTGACCTGTCAATCAGCTGGGGTGGCCCTGGCAACTGAGATGTCCTGTCAGGTTCCAGAGGTGCCCACTCATATTAACCAATATGTTCCTTGGCACAACCCACTCTATTTTAGAAGAGGCTATATGCAATGCTGACTGAAAAACAAGTATTCAGAGAATGCCTAATGTCGCCCTTATTTTGTGCCAATCTCAAGTTTCTATGACAACTCGTTCTTTAATTAGAGCCAATAATGTGATTTTGACCTTTCTACTAAATGAGACCTTGACCTTTGACCTAATTTCCTTATATGTATATATGCATTAGTGCTTGTAATATTATAATATATCCAGTATTGATTAAGTTATAGTGTGATATGTCTATACTTGACACACACACACACACAGTGTTACAGAAGTGAATTTTGTGACATGTCACTTTTTCCAGAGATCTCAAAAAACACTGGTCATAGATGATAACAGCAATTATGAGAATTGTAGAAACCTTCATTCTGCATCATTTGGTACCAATCTGAACATTCTGTGACCCTCCATTCTTGAGTTATAACCAAAATCTGATTTTGACCTTTTAGTTCATTGTGACCTTGACCTTTGACCTTTACTCAAATTGGTTCATTGCATCTGATGTGTATTAGCTATATGTATATGTCCATGTAATTGCATGGTTATATCTCAAGTATTAATTGACTTCATTATAGCATGATATGTCTCTATGGACACACACACACATGGTATTTACAACAATCTCTCCCAAACAATGTTAGGTAAGATGAATACATAGGTATAGTCTACACACTATCTGTGGAGCTAATGCTAATTCAGTGACCCAACAGCATGATTTTCTCTCAAATACACTACAGTATTACTATAAGTATGTGAATTACCTGGTGTTCTGCAATTATTGGCCATAAAATGTGTGTACCCATTTAAACTCACTGATTGACACATTGACTAAAACAATGGATTCATTACTTCAATTAAAATATCCCATGAAACATCCATAATGCTCATGGAAAAACAAAGTGAACTACAAAGTTAAATGCCTTGAATGGTAAAACAGATTTTTTATTACGACTGTAAATATAGTTTGTGAGCTTGTGATCATAAAAAGCATCATGGTGTTTTAAAAATCTTCTGTACTTCCAGGTTGAAAGAACAAATGAGGATCAAATTAATTTACTATTTGACAATATTATGAACTGTGGTTAAACAGAGGAGATTTCAGTGAACAAGAAATGTGTCGTCTGTTATTTTTACATTAATACTGCCTGGTGTGTTAATTAATTCTATAATTATTTGATTTGTCTTTTAGAGTTTTGTCAAATTGTTGCTACAGTTGGCTGTCAAACCAGTGGACCCATGTTCACTTTAACAAAAGTCTTCATACTGCATGGGTTATTAACAACTGAGCATTATCAAGTACAAGCTCTCATACCTTTATTTTACTGAAAGTTATTAATTCTGTCAAACTGAAACTGAAAACTCTAGTAATTTTCCCAGTTACACTTAGTAGTCATTTATGTGTGCTGAGCAAGGGCGTCACAGCCAATGAAAATGTGGGGGTGGTCTAGGTTGTGGCACATGAGCAAATTGTATCATCAGAAAATTAATGAACAATTAGCCATTAATGATTCCTTTTTTATATTAAAAAAGTAATATATAGCTGAAATAACAAAAATGTGTTTTTCCTCAATTAAACATTTATTCAATTCATACGTCAAAATTCTGAGATAAAAAGTAAAAAATTATGAGATAAAAACTGATATAAATTTGGATTTTTAATATCAGACACTGATTTTACAGACACTGTACCTTTTTTTTTTTTTTTTTTACAAAAATGTTTTGTCCATGTGAGGGGAGATGACTAAAAATATGTTTCTTAGGGGGAACATCACTGAAAAAAGTTTCATATATGATACAGAACAAGACATAGTTTAGTTAACTTAGTTTAACAACGACAACATTTCTCATTACTTACTGGTTGATGTCTGTTTGTTAACACTGCGAAGACGAGCTGTTTACATTTCCCCCGGTTGAACTGAGGTGCGCTTCATTTATATATGCTGTTGTGCCGCCCGAGCGGGTAAACAGTTTAAATCATAGATATTGTAACAGCCCCGAAATGTTGTTGATGTTTGTTTGGTGTGATTGCTACAGACAGTAACTGTTTATGAAATAAAAAGTAGGTGAGACCAACTCTCCGTCCGTTTCCTGGATCCAGTAACGATACAATATATAAACTCAGGAAAAAGTGGAGGGTATGAAATCATCTGGTTGGAGAAGTGGGGGTGTTGCAACACCCCCATCCCCCACGGATGCGACGCCCATGGTGCTGAGGTCCTTAATATAATACCTATAATACCTGTTGGTGTTTTCAGAGCTGTTGTGGTTGATGAGGCTTGAAGCTGTATGACCTGATGAAAGTTATAAAAACACACGTACACCTTTGTCTGCAGGTGTCACAAACCCAGTTCAATGTCAATTAAGTTTTAGTTTTAATCATAAAATGGGTTTATACATTGTGATTTTTTTTATATATATATAATCTGCTGCTTTTGTCACTGTTGAGATCTACTGAAATGACATTTGATGTTAAACTAAAAAAACAAAACAAAAGTGGTAGGTCCCTCAGAGAGTGTGCAGGTGTCACAAATCTAGTGCAGTGTAAAATGAGTTTCATACCAAGTGTGTTAGGACTGTTAAAAAAAAACATGTGTTCCTGTCATTTCTCTTTTATAATTTTTTGTCAACCCTTCATGTGTGATAGTAAATCATTAAATCACTGCCACAGAGTTTGTATGGATGCTTGAAATCCTTAAAATTGGTGACGATTCAAAGTAGTGCTTTCATGGTATCAAAAGTGCTTGAATTATATTTTGTGATTAAAACAACTTTGTCTTTCACAAAATTTAGATCACACAGAATAATTTGCTTATGACAGAGAAATTAAATCAGTTAGAGGACTGTATGCAATGACTTTTTCACTGGGTCTCTAGGACCCCCCCCCCTCACACACACACACACACACACACACACACACACACACACACAAGACAGCAGGATGTACATCCTGTTGACATATGCAATTTAAGATACAGTAATAACAGAAGATCTGTGCTATTTGTGTTTGTGGCTGTGTATATGGTATGACTTCTATCAAGTCGCAATAATAAATAATCACATTTGTGAATTCATGGAAAAACTAACATTAGAGCACTTCTGAGTTTTTTTTAGAGATTTTGCAAATATCGGCAAAGTTTAGTACATATGTCCAGTAGAAAAACAACTAGTGAGTGACGGACAGAGGTTTTGTGGGTTATTGTGAAGGCTCACGAATGCAGACCTTTTGAGCTCTGATGTACAGTTTGATATTTTGTCAGAGTTTTGAATTTGGTGAATATTTTCTCACTGAGTACATTTACATGCACTTAGAAATTAAAATTATTGCCTTACTCCACGTAGAAATTTAAATTACTGTCCCACTCCCAGACACTAGGTGGCGCTACATGCCCTTTTGCATTAGCATGCTTCTAGCTGGCACCATAGAAGAAGAATAATCACTAAACAAAAGCATCAGATTTGAAGCAGACATAGAAGAAGGACAACAACACCCAGAGAAGATATGGAGGACGATGCAGCAGCTCAGTATATTTCATACAAACTGTTAAACACATAATGTATGTGTCATTCAGAAGGGGGCGTGTCCAACTAGTCTTAGTCGAGCTAACATTGGGTGACATTTCCATGCACGGAAAAATGTAATTACAATTGCATTATCTGACTTGGTTACTCCAACTTCTCAAACTTCAGTTAAATTGTTTAAGGTATTTACATGGCTTTGAAAACTTAATAATTTGAATTTCAAAGTGCATGTAAACATACCAAATGAAATGGCAGATCCTTCTGTAGGTTTGGAAAAGGAGAGAGAGTGGCAGAGGAGCCTCCAACACACACCACACTACCTGGTGAGATACATGGGGAGGGGGGAGGGGGGAGGGGGGAGGGGGGAGGGGGTGCAGTATTACCCCACACACAGCATCTGCTCACTGATACACCAGTGTTGTTGCTCTTTCTGGAAATAACCACCGTAACCACTTTCACTGTCAGTGTTTATTCAGCAGAATGATGCAGCCTATGGTAAATAGACTTCATGGTGGAGCTGCTGTGTCAGCTTTGGGACGTGGACAAGGCAGATGTTCCTCAGAGCATGAGAACAGATCTGGCTTCTGTGTCCATTTCCTCTGAAACAGTCATGAACCAGCAGGCAATTGCCTAGGGCACCCATCAAATCTGCCCCCCCCCCAATCTGAGTCCAGTCACATTAAACACACAAAAACACATTTAAATTTGTTACTAATGTAAAGTAATAAAACCTTTTTCTCAGGAAAATTAAAAAAAAACAACACTAAATAGCTGCAGAATATAGATAATTAATATCTAAACTAGATCACTCTGAGAACAGAGACCTCCACGAAGTCTGCCAAGGTTTGGATACGGAGGTTCGTAACTAGCGTCCCATATTTACTAATGATTTATTTTATTGGTCATTAGCAATCCCTTAGAGCAGGGGTCTCAAACATGCGGCTTGGGGGCCAAATGCAGCCCACTAAATGTTCCCTAAGTGCAAAAATACCACAGTCAATTCTTTGGAACTGATTTTAGTTCAGGTTCCACATACAGACCAATATTATCGAGAGACAAATTATAGCAGAATAACCTCCAAAAAAATGAATGACTCCATATTTTCTTTTCATTTTGATGTGAAAATAATTTAAATTATGCCCATAAATAATGATAAATTCAAATCTCTGTCCTTGTTATAGTGCAAAAAAATGACATTAAATTAGAAAAATATTTACACTTGATAAATATTTCTATGTGAAAAACCTGAATAAATATGAACAACCTGAAATTTATAAAGAAAATTAAGCACAATTTTAACAATTTAGTGTCTTTGTAGCAGATCTGATCCATAATGCACCTGTGTGAATGATAAATTAAGGCATAGTATTGTTAGACTTTCATGTGCTATTTCAGTTTTTTCTGGTTATTGACATCTGTCTTGTTGGATAGAAAAAGGTAATGGGTTTTGTTTGCACTAAATCAAACACAAAAATGTGTTATTGACATTTTTTTTCAAGGTTATTATTATGCTATTCTTTTACTGGTTCAGCCCACTGGAGATCAAAGTGGGCTGAATGTGGCCCCTGGAAGTAATGAGTTTGAGACCCCTGCCTTAGAGGGTTCAAAAAATTCAAAGAATTCCTCAGTCCTGTTTTTGAGATATGTTAATTTCAATATTTGACCACATATGACGTCACTCTGACGTTATGAGACGTCGCTCAACAACCAAATGTCACATGTTAGATCTAATGTCAAATATGAAGCAGAAGATATTGTCAGATTTAAGAAAATATGTCAATAACCCTGATTTAAGGTAAAGGTCATACATTTTGCAAACATTCCATTTGCTTGATGTCATATGACGTCAAAATGTGATGTCATTGATTTGATTTTGATTTGAATGATTTATTTCGAACATGTGCAAAGTGCAACAATAATCAATACAATAATAATAATAATAACAATGACATGTCCGAAAAGGAGTAGGATGAAGCATAAGCTTATTTAATCCTACCCCTTCTTCAGTTCCCCAATAACCTGAATTCATTTTATAGCAATATAGTGCATAGTACAAAAATGATGATAATAATAAAAAATAATAACAATAAGAATAATAACAATACCAATAATAAATAACTGAAGTACTAAACATATACATATATACAAAAAAAACAAAAAACAAATGAGAAGATAGGAAAGTACGTAACAAATAGAGTTTTTTTTGTTATTTGTTTGTTTTCTTTTTTTCTTTCTTTTTTTTTCCTTTTTCTAATTTGTCTGCATTTTGTTCTTATTTTTTTTATTTTATTTATTTTATTTTATTTTTCTATTTTTCTAATACCAATAATAAATAACCGACTATGGGTGTTATCTCATGTGATGTTCGAAGGTAAGATGAATTCTGAGATATCACCACTCATGTCTTTTAATTGTTGACCTTCACTGTAACCTTGACCTTTGCCCTTTATAGCTCTTCTTGACACATTATCAAATCATCTCTGAAAGTTTCATCCAAATCCATCCATAACTTTTTGAATTATCTTGCTGACAAACAAACGTTAGATAAAACATAATCTCCTTCGCAGAGGTAATATTTGTCCCATCACACACATAACCTCCATATGTTGTCAATCTCTCTCAATGTCTCTGTCTCTTTTAATCTCTCTCTCTCTCTCTCTCTCACCATTACTTGGTGTATGTGTGTTTACAGAATGAGGGGCCCCATGTCTATATTTTACCTAGGGCCCCAAAATGGTTAGATCCACCCCTGCCAGGAGGCCAAAGGCAGACTAAAGTACAGAGGTTGTCCATGCTTATCTCTCTTGTAGAAATTAAAACATGTCACTTCACACACTATCTTTTTATCATTCTGCTCAAAACATCACACCTTGGTTGTGGAACAAGAGGTGTTGAGTTTACATAATGATCCTACTTTTATGATGGCTCTGCTACTACCTGCATTGTGTTTACAAAGTAATGACAATAGCAGAACTCAATGATTCCACCATTTCATAGATTGTCTTTAGCCCTGTTTTCACTATGCACTTTGATATGGTACAGTTCAGAACGGTACGCTTATTTTACCATTTCCATACTGGTCCCATGGTACCCGTTCATATTTTGGTCACCCCGCTTAGGGTCCCAAGTGTACTATACCACTCCCATTTGGGAGGAGCCAAGCACTGCCAGATGGTGATTGGTTAAGGAAAAGCGTCATTGTAAGAACAACAAACTGCACCAGTTTTAAATAAAAGAACAGAAGATGTCCCGTAATGGAGTTTGGAATAGTGATGAGCTACACGTTTTATTGTGTATTATTGTTGAGGAGGCGGTGCAGCGGGAGTTGGATGGGGCTGTTCACAATGAAAAATTGTTCCAGCTGGTTTTGGCTAAAATGGCAGAGAGTGCCTTCATTCGATCAGCGACACAGCTAAAGCTAAGCTAAAAAAAACTGTGCAGCGGTTATCGGTGGGTGAAGGATGATAACAGTCAGAGTGTCTTAGAAAGAAAGCACTGGAAATGACTGTTTTATTCCTCTACTTTGTCAATTTGTTTGTTTATATTTGCAGCTCGCGGCACACCTCATACGACATGATACTTCCACGAAACAACACGCCTCCTTCTGAAGGACAATGGAAATGGAAGTTGTCCAGTAGAGACCCGTACCGTACCCAACCAGACCTGACCCATACTGTACCGTATTGCATAGTAGAAATATGTCTTTTAACAAGAAAAAGTCAGACTTGGACCACATTTGCTTGCAGTCTGAATGTAGTGTAATAAAGTAAGATTTGAAATGAGACAACAAGTAAACTGGATAAAGTCTATTTGTAGCTTTTAAATGTTTTTTATGTCTCTATTTTAATTGTCTTTTAAGGCATGTTAATCATTTTAATTTTCTTCTATGTTTTATGTAAAGCACCTTGAATTGTCCTGTACATGAAATGTGCCATACAAATATATTTGCCTTGCCTTGTGTAGTTTCGTAACTGGCATGAAACCGAAAATGAAACCTATCTTCGTTCATCATACTCCTGCTTCTATGTCTCTTTTACTGCAGAGCTTCAAAATGTTACTCACAGACCTCTAAGACGTGTCCCAATAATATAGAGTTTCACTAGTTTTTCCAAAGTATTCAAGCACTTTCAGAAATTACTTCAATCAATCAATATCTTCAGCATTCTCCATTAGCAATTTGGTGCAAAAATATTTTATTTATGACTAAACTTATTCAAGAGTTTACAAATATTTATGCAACTATAGACAAATATGCATGCATTTATGTCTTCTGCACATTTTTATTTATTTTTTAACAGTTTTCTTACTCCGTAGTCCTCAGTGTGTTATCAATCTGTTCATTTTCATGAGTTTGTGTGCGTATGTGTGTAACCTTTGTGAATGCCTAGGCTAATATGTGCATCACATATGTGAGGGTTGGTGGTAGAAATGGGTCATATCTAGTCAAGGGAGAAGACGTCTTAATAAATGTCTGCTCTTGACAGTTGAGAACTTGAATGATGATCTTATCTGGCGTCTCGTCATTCATTGGTAATGCTGTTTGCTCACTGACGCCAGTTGAAGGGGATCAGATCACACACTAGATACAGTTTATTTTACAGTATTTTCTCCCAGCTGACTCTCCCACACAGTCTATAAACCCTGTGGAAGGAAGTTTTATATTTGCTATTTATGGATTTAATTGATGTTCTTGTGAGCCATGTTAGAATCACTTTAAATTAGTGCAATTTTAGGTCAGGTTAAAGGTTCAGAGGCACAGTGTGACATTATTATTGCTAATGAAAAAATTAGGTATTTATACTTTTTTAAATTTTTTTTAAAATTTTTACACATATTCATATGTGTACATTTGCCTCAGTCAAATGGCTTGTTTGGGTCTGTATTAACAAACAAAATTCATACAATTATCAGGACTGACAAAAGCACAACTCAAAACTACAAGTTAAAAAATAAACCAAAGTTGAATAAAATACAAAATAAAATGTTTAATACAGAGGAGCTTTAACAAATATCAAAAGTATCAACTAAAAATCACTCATATAGGACAATATATTAAATTAAATTCACTCACTTGGAGGAAAAAAAACAGATAAAAGATAAATTATCAAAACAAAAGACAAAACTAGACAAAAGACAAGATTTCAAAAATTCTTCTTAACAAGACTATGACTGGTCTGGTTCACTGTAACACAGGACGAACTAGCAAAGGACAAGAGAAAACACCTACACATAAGGGTACAAGACACAGGTGACACATATAAGGAACCATCAGCACATACATGGGGAGACAAGGGTAAAGGTCAGACTAGACAGAGGACAGAACACAATAGGAAGTCTATCAAAATAAACAGGAAGTGATGAACAGAATAGACAAACAAAAATAATAATACTTTATAATCTCCTGGATGCAACACTGTTAGCATGGCTACGGTCAAAGTGGAAACAAACCAGTAAAAAAAGTTAAAAAAAGTATCCAGTAGTATACTATAACTATTTAGCAAACAATTTTATAGCACTTTATTGGCAACTTGTCTTTACTGGTATTTACTGTAAATTCTAGAACAGTGTAAAAATCCAACTGCTTGCATTTCGACATAGACACGGGAGGGATTGTGCTACATCTCCTTTGTACTAATAGCCTGTTAGTCTGTGATTTTTTTGTGACCCCCCCCTCCCCACCCCTCCCGTCTTGTGCTTACATTGCTCGCTTGCCCTGGGACAGTGTCCCCGGTTCGAGAATGACTCCAGTATAAGCTTGGTGATTTTCTAAAATAATGTACAGTAAGTGACAAATGAATGTCCCATCACAATGACCTTAAACTTAATCTATCAAGAGGACCCTGAATGCATGGTGAATTGAACACATCAGCATTTTGCTCCTCGGTGCTGCGTTAGAGGATGTTGTGTCAGCAGAGCGCTGCCAACTGTGTCAGGGATTACTCGTTGTGTGTGTGTGTGTGTGTGGCCACCCGACGCCACAAATTCTTGACTGGCACTATTGGACCACTGTTATATTGGGCCTTGAACTCCTCCCCCACATCTCATCTGACACCCCCCCTCACCCCCCCTCACCCCCCCCAACCCCCTAGGCAAGGCAGCCACACTATTTTTGGCCTCTGGGTCCAATGCTTGACATACTAATTATATAACAGAGATTCGAGCTGGCTTTTTGCTGCTCCATTTCTTTTCTGTGCCATAGTTTAGTGTTACACTCCTGCTTTCTTCCTCAGTGCACAGCTCTGCAGTACAACACATGTGCTCTGAATCCTTGTGGAATTTTCACACATTCACACGAACATGTGTACGCTTGTAGAGATTCGACATCTGCATCTCTGTGTACATTGACATACAATAGGGCTATTATACAGAAAGATGAATTCAAGGTACTTTATACCTGTTTCAAGATGATATTTTCACAGCCATGGTTAGTTGATTAAAGGAGACGCTATAGGTATATTTAAATACACTTAAAGAAATTTGAATTATTGCCTTTCTCTGATTTAAATCAAAGTTTTCAAAGCTATGTAAACATATTAATTGGAGTAGAATCAAACCCAACTGGAGTTTGAGAAGTCAGATAAAGCGATTGTAATCAAATTTCTCCACGCATGTAAACACCACCCAACCTTAAAGCGATTAAGACTGACCTGGACACGCCCCCTTTCAGGAAGTGACCAGAGACACCATGACAACCACATATATTG